>JAJQKJ010000528.1:0-105120 GCA_029574335.1 Rana kukunoris | reverse complement strand
AAACAAAACTAATCGTCACATTCGTACCCTGCAACAAATCTTGATGCTGTAACTTGGGAAAAGCTTTTACTCAATTGTAAATTTGTGATTATAATTACCATTTATAATAGCGCCGAAACGAAAGACCCAGATCCGGAAAAAAACTCCAGCTGGTTCAACAACCAACTGGCGTTACTGAAGCAAGAGCGTAGAGAAGGGCGGAAGCCGCCTGGAAGAGAAGCCCATTAGATGAGAACCTCTCTATCTACAAGGCAATAACTAAGAAATATCACAAAGAAAACCTTTAAGGCCAAGAAAAAATATTTTTCTGAAGCCATCAACAGCGCCCTGAATCGCCCCCGTGAACTCCTCAAGCTGGTCACTGCGACCATGAATCCAGGATGTCTTGAAGCCCCAATTCGGACTCACAAGAATTTTGCAATGAATTATCGGATTACTTCATTAATAAAATCGAGGGGAATCCGGCAAGGCGTTCAGCAGAACAATTCCCCCCGGTAGCCCCCCCTGTAATAATTTACACAACACCTGTAGTAATTCATCCCAACCAGGTAAGTTCACGCTGGGAACCTATCACTATCCAAGCCACAAAACATATCATCGGTACTCTGCGTAACAGCACTGCGCCAAATGATATCATCCCCACCAAACTGTTGAAGGAGTGCGCCGACATCCTGGCACCTCCTATCACACAGCTTATTACCAATCTTTCATGGAGGGCATAGTGCCCTCCCAGTTGAAGGAGGGTATAATTAGAGCCATCTTAAAGAAATCTACCCTGGACCCCAAGGATCCACTCCCACCGCCGCCCTATAACAAGCTTAAACACTTTTTCCAAGATTATGGAGAAAGCAGTGGTTGCAACAGCTGCAACAGCATCTAGACACCCACAAACCTACTCGACCCATTTCAATCAGGTTTCCGCCCTGGACACGGGACAGAAACAGCATTGCTCAAGATATGGGACGACGCTCTCGAGGCCGCAGACGAAGGAGAATCTTGTCTTCTGGTTCTGTAAGGCCCCATACACACGATCGGACATATCCGATGAAAACGGTCCGCGGACCATTTCCATCGGATATGTCCGATCGGGAGTTTGATCCGATGGCGTGTACAACACCATCGGATCAAATTCCCCGCCGCCGGACGGCGCGGTGACGCGCGGCGGTGACGTTGACGCCGCCGCGTCACTGCCACGTCACCGCACCAGGAAGTAAAACACTTCCGCGCATGCGCCGAATCCATTCGGCGGCGGCGCGGCGGGCGGTGGGGGACGACATGTCTGCTGGTAAGTGTACTAACCAGCAGACATGTCGGGCGGACAGATTCCCACGGATGGATTTCAAAGCATGCTTTGAAATCTGTCGGGTGGAGAAATCTGTCCGCTAGCCCATACACACGAGCGGAGATGTCTGCTGAAACGGTCCATCGGACGTTTTCAGCGGACATATCCCCTCGTGTGTACGCGGCCTTAGACCTGAGCGCAGCTTTCGACACAGTAGACCATAAGCTTTTATTGACCCGGCTAGCTGAAGTAGCCAAAGTCACAGAAGGCGATTTATCTTGGTTCTCCTCCTTTTTGGAAAACAGATCGCAAATAGTGAAGTTAGGACCTTTCTTTTCGGAAAAAACGCACGGTATCATACGGAGTCCCTCAGGGATCCCCGCTGTCGCCGCTGTTATTCAACATTTATCTCCGTCCGCTTTTTGAGATCATCAGCAGTCAAAAACTGCTCTATCACTCATATGCAGACGACACGCAACTGTATTTCCGCATTTGCAATAAAAAGGATCACCACCTCAATCTAGAGACATGTCTCTCTTTGATAGAGGACTGGATGACAAAGAGTTATCTGAAACTCAACGGAGCGAAAACTCCTTCTGTTTCACGCCAAACGTAAGAATCTACCTGCAACAACTTGGACACCCCCGCCCATTCTGGGCAAAATCATCACCCCTAGCGCCAAAGTCAAAAGCGTTGGGGTCATTTTCGACTCCTACATGACTATGGACGCACAAATAGGGTCAGTAGTCAGCGGATCTCACCATCTGCTGCGCCTACTACGCAGGCGTATCCCTTTTATCCCCAAAGAAGACATATCGGTTGTGGTGGGAGCAATTGTCAACTCCAGATTGGACTATGCAAATGCCCTTTACCTCGGACTCCCAAAGTACCAAATCGCTCGTCTACAAGTCGTTCAAAATACGGCCGCTAGACTCGTGACTGGGAAAAAACCCTGGGAATCAATCTCACCTTCACTGAGAACCCTTCACTGGTTACCAGTAAAAGACAAAATCACTTTTAAAGCACTCTGTCTAACGCATAGATGTATCCATGGGAATGCTCCCCATTATCTACTCGAAAAAATAAAAGCCCATAACCCTAATTGCGTGCTGCGATCCACTGATCAAAATCTCCTGCAGATACCGAAAGCCGGATACAAATCTAAAGGAGATAGAAGATTTGCGGTCCAAGGTCCCAGACTATGGAACGCTTTGCCAACCAGTATTCGGTTGGAGGAGAACTACTTAGCATTCAGGAGAAAGATCAAGACTCATCTCTTTTGATACCAAAGGAGATAGGAACAACAAGCGCCCAGAGGCGATTCAGTTCGCATGTGCCGCGCTATACAAGTTTTCATTCATTCATTCACCATTTAATAATAATAAAATATGGTTTTGGGATAATGCACTAGGTCAGTGTGCCCTTTCTTTCTTTAATCTTGTGGTTCCAGAGTATCAGACTTCTCCAGTCTTTAGAAGGCTTATCCTTTTATAACCAAGAGGGAGATGTAGCACATCCTCCCTGAGTAAGTTGTGTTTGTGACTATTTGTATTTCCAGGAAAGACCATTGTAGCATCTGCAGCTCGTATCTTGCAGCCCTGTGCCTCTTCTGCTTTACCCTTCTGCTATATGCCATCCTGTACTAAAAAGACTTCCATCATCAGACTTTATACTGAAATGAAAGACTAAGCCCAGACCCAGCCGGCAGCCACCAACTATTTTAGGGAGTGTACAAGGAAGTCTTGGTAGTACATGGAAGGTGGCAGAGTTTAGAGCAAAAGAGGCATGGGCTGGAAGATTATATGGCAGAGCTACAGATGTTCACTGTGCAAACATGCAAACAGAGGGCTGTAAAACCTGGCAGTTGAGCTGCAGTTTTACTGCCTCCTAACTGCCTACCTAAAAAAATGACATGCAGCCGCTCGGGTTGCGGTGCTTTGCTTTATGACAATGGCATAATTTAAACAACATATCACTTTTTAGCAGATGTTGCTGCCACTGAATGCAAATATTGCAGGTGTGTGAGGCCTCGCCACTACTGCCTGCAATGCACACGATTGTGGCTCAGAAAGTGCAGCATTTACTGGGTTAAAATAAAAATATTTATACTCATTGATCCAATGCTGTATCTGTCCCCCACTGGCTCTGCATTAAGTACTGAGCGATCAAACACAGCTGATCTCTCAGTTCTCCCCTCCGCTCTGAATAGAGAGTGGTGACTGCCAGCCACTGCTCTCTGTTCTGATCCTCTAATGCTCACTGGATCGCAAAGCCTGTGATGTTAGCTGACAGCTGACAACTGACTTTAGCCCACTGTTGGTTAAAAACTTCTGTGACCTACAGGAGAAGTATAGTAGAAATAACTTTGGCCATACTCCTCCCTTAGACCCCTTCACACTGAGGGCATATTGCAAGCGCTATAGCGTTAAAAATAGTGCCTGCAATCCGCCCTCAAGCAGCTGCGCCGTTGTCTCCAGTGTGAAAGCCCGAGTGTTTTCACACTGGAGCGTTGCGCTAGCAGGACTGTAAAAAAAAGTCCTGCTAGCCGCACCTTTGGAGTGGTGAAGGAGCGTTGTATTTACTGCTCCACCACCGCTGCTGCTCATTGAAATCAATGGGACAGCGCGGCTATACCGCCCATAATGCGCTGCTTCAGCAGCGCATTGCGGGCGGTTTTAACCCTTTCTCGGCCGCTAGCGGGGGTTAAAAGCGCTCTGCTAGCAGCCTAAATGCGTGGCAAATCCGCCTATAGCGGCATTTTACCGCCGACTCTATGGGGGTCTTAAATCAGGGTATTCTTAAATCAGGGGTAAATCAGGGGTCTTAAATCAGGGTATTTTTTGGAAGCACCTGATTAGAGCCAAAGGCTCTAATAGGCATCCACAAGGTGAACAGTGGGCGCCATGCTGGGCTCTCACAGTTCACTCAGGGTTGTGTTAGGAAAACAAATGAATATTAGCTTCCCTAACTGTGAACCGCCTCTCAGCCAATCAGGTGCTCGGGTCTGTTACCTGTCACCTAATTGGTTGAAACGACAAGCGCTGTGATTGGACGCCGCCTATCAGGCGTCCAATCATAGCAAATGACAGAAAGAGAGGACAGCAGAAGACATTGAGAAGCGTGGAGGACATTGACGTGACCCAAGAGACAAGGAAAGTGCCAGGCAGGCGGGGGATGCACACTGGCATTTGATGGGCACAGTAGCGGCAATTGATGGACAGACGCAGCAATTGGTGGGCACAGTAGCAGCAATTGATGGACACATGCAGCAATTGATGGACACACGCAGCAATTGATGGACACACGCAGCAATTGATGGGCACACTGGTAGCAGTTGATGGGCACACTGGCAGCAGTTGATGGCACAGTAGCAGCAGTTGATGGGCACAGTAGCGGCAGTTGATGGGCACACTGGCAGCAATTGATGGGCACAGTGTCAACAATTAATGGGTACAGTAGCTGCACTTGATGGCACAGTGGCAGCAATTTATAGGTACAGTGGCTGCGTTTGATGGCACAGTGGCTTCATTTGAGCACCAGCCGCAACTGAGATGGAGAGGTGGCTTCTGTGCTTTATCCCCCCGTAGCAGCACTCATAAATTTCACTTCAGCCTGGGGTGTAGTTACATCCAGCATAAACAGAATAGAAATGTCCTTTGGTTAGAAAACCACTGCACAGATCAGAACAGAACCGAGTGCAATGTACACTGGTTCCCCTGGAGGATTAAAAAATTATTTTTAACTTCCAGTGACACTCCTTTAATAAATGTTTCTCTTTATTTTATTAGGGGTGTTGAGACTGGAGAAAATTTTATTACATTACATATTACAGAAAATTCTAAGCATAGGTAGCATAAGTATATCTAAATATGTGTGGCAATATAGTGCGTTTGGACTGAACAAATGGTAATTACAGTTGCCCAATTTTAGATTTTACATTGCTGATGGTTGAACTGCTCACATAAATTAACAAATACCACCGATTTCACTTCCGGAACGCCGTATGACTATATATTTCGGCACTTTGAAGTGAGGACAAGATGGCCCCCAACCGTCTCCATGCCATAGCAGGGCGGAAGTGACATCAAAACGTCACTTCCGCCCATAGCTCTTAAAGGGCCATTTGTTTGGTCATTTGAAAAAAAAATTGTTGCGTTTTAGTCTAAATATGAGATCTGATGTCTTTTTCTGACCTGTCATGCTTTTTTCTATTACAAGGTATGTTTACATTCCTTGTAATAGGAATAAAAGTGACCCAATTTATTTTTTATTTTTTAAAAACAGTGTAAAAATAAATAAAAGTAAAATAAATAAGTTTTTTTTTAACCACTAGGGGTCCTTGCTATAGCCGAATGATGGCCATAGTGCAGACCTCAATTGCCGGGACAGCTGATCACGTGATGTAAACAAAGCTCGTAAACTTTTTTTTTTTCTCACGCTGACAGCGTGAGGAGAAAAAAAAGCCGATCACCGACTTAGGTGCAAGGGACATCAGGCCTGAAGAGGAAGGAGGCACATCTGCCTCGTGTGTGCCAATCTAAACCCCCTGCCAGTACCACCTGCCAGTGCCACTTGCCAGTGTCCACAGTGCCCACGAGTGCCACCTATCAATCCCCACCATTGGTGCCAATCAGTACCTCATCAGTGCCCCCTAGCAGTGCTGCCTATCAGTGCCCATTACTGCCACCCATCAGTGCCTATCACTGCCGCCCATCAGTGCCACCTTTCAATGCCACCTATTAGTGCCACTTCTCAGTGCTGCCTATCAGTGCCCATCAGTGCAGCCCATCGGTGCCCATCAGTGCAGCCCATCGGTGCCCATCAGTGAAGCTTAATCAGTGTACATCAATGAAGGAAAAAAAGTGCATCAGCGCTGAAAGCTGAAAATTGGTCTGGGCAGGAGGGGGGTTTAAGTGCCCAGTAAGCAAGTGGTTAAAGCGCCCCGTCCAGATGAGCTCGAGCGCAGAAGTGAATGCATACGTGAGTAGTGCCCGCATATGAGTGAGAGCAATAATTCTAGATCTAGACCTCCTCTTTAACTCAAAACATGCAACCTGTAGAATTTTTTAAACTTCGCCTATGGAGATTTTTAAGGGTAATAGTTTGACTCCATTCCATGCTTTTTTCCAAAAAAAGTGCACTATAGACCTCTGTGCAAATACGGTGTGACAAAAAGTATTGCAATGACCGCCATTTTATTCTCTAGGGTGTTAGAATTTTTTTTTAGAATGTTTGGGGGTTCTAAGTAATTTTTTAGCAAAAAAATGTGTTTTTAACTTGTAAACACCACATCTAAAAAAGAGGATTTGTTCTTAAGTAGTGCAGAAAACCTTTCTATACTGTGTTTGTCCTAATTGTTTCTATGGCAGCTAATGTTATATAACATTTCACGGCACATACAGCTATGGGTTTCATTATGTTTAAATGATCTCATTGAGATGTATAAGATACATCAAGCCAGAAGTCCCCCCCTGATATAATATATGAAATAGAAAAAAAATCACATTTTCTACTGATTGCGCTCATCAACATTCTAAGAAGTAGGAAAATAACAGATCTATTTATCTCTAAAAAATATCTTGGAAATATGGAAGAGGTCATGTCAGACATAATACAGTGATATACTGTACATGATAAATCGATCCATAGGTGCAGTGCAGTCCAACAAGTCAGATCCTTAGCCCTTGTTTACATTGGAAAAACAAAGAGAGAGCAACGCCATCTAAGTGCAGCAATGTAGTAACATGTATTCCAGAAATGACAAGCAAAACTCACAGCATAAAAAGGTTACAGCACATGTGAACGCGTGCACCTCCCCACTCCTCTCTCCATCTGGATGTGATGTCAGCGACTGCATCTGAGATTTTTCTGAGTCCCTGGAAGCTCTGGGAGCCACCAGCGCATCCGGAACCACTTGCGGTTTCTTCACCTGATCGCAGCCCTTCCTCCCCGGGAGTGAATGAACCACCATACAATTCCACATGCGCTGTAACCTTTTTATCCTGTGAGTTTTTACTTGTCATTTCTGGGAATAAATGCTACTACATTGCTGCACTTAGATAGCGCTGCTCTCTCTTTGTTTTTGCATCTTCACAGAGTCCTTTCTAGCCTGTACCCTGAGCCAACAGCCATCCAAAGTCAGCACCCCTTGAGATTGCCACTTGCTCGGAGCTCACATGAGTGTGTCCTTTTGTTCTTGTTTACATTGGAGCAACTTGTCATGCGATTCGACCGGGTCAAATTGCATGACAAGTGGCATCCTATTGCTGTCAATCGCTGTTCAAATCGGTGCAACACTGGCTTTGTGGTGCCGCATCGATTTAAAAGTAGTTCCTGCACTACTTTTGGCGATTTCAGGTGCGACTTGCATAGACATCTGCACATGAACATGCACAGATGTCTTCCAAGTCGGACCTGAGGTCGCGCTGACATGCAGCTTTGAAATGTTTTCGATTTCAAATGAAGTCGCTCATTTTCAAAACCGCAGTCAATATGAACAAGGGCTCGGGGTTCATTCACAGTATTGTGTCATTTTTGAACGGCATCTGTTTTAGGTTCAAACCTTTGGGTTGAGCCACCAAACTTAATGCCTCATCCTTCTACAGCAGGGCTTCTAATTATATAACCACTGCAAAAAAAAATGAATTTCGAGCAAGAACATAGAACAATCATCAAAGTAGTAAAAAGTAAAGAGTTAAAGCAGAGTTGCGGTCCCTGCACGAAAAAATTCAAAGTCAGCAGCTACACATACTGTAGCTGCTGACTTTTAATAGGACACTTTAAAAGCGATGTTGGCACCCCACCCAATGTTTCCATCGGGTGCTGCCGCCGCCATAGCCGGTGAGGAAACTCAGCAGTAAAGCCTTGCGTCTTCACAGTCTGCTCCCTACTACGTGCTGCTCTCTCTAACTGGTCTGGTGGCGGGAGAGAGGAGGAGGAGAGGGGCTGGACTTCTGACATACCTTGGTGAGGTCCGACGGAAGTGGGGAGAGGTACCTGTCAAAAACAGGTACCCGCTCCCACCTCCCCTAAATGTGGCACCAGAGGGGGGAGGAGACAGATAAGCGGAGCCTCCACTTTTGGGTGGAATTCCACTTTAAAGCAGAAGTCCAGGCATTTTTTTTATCAGGCATTATATTATATTATATTATTATTGTGCCTGCACGGCAAGTGTTAATTGCTAATTTTGTCAAGGGGGATAAGAAAGTATACTCACCCGATTCTCTGCTCCAGCAGCCCCATAATCCAGCGGTGGACTGTTCTTTGCATTTTCATGTCCAGAGCAAGTCTATGTGATGACGTCAGGAACAGAACACCGCACAAGACTGCTAGACTGCAGGGAGGCAAGAGCTGCAGGAAGGCAGAAGCGCAGGGAAGCAGAAGCTGCAGGGAAGCAGAAGCCGCAGGAAGGCAGAAGCCACAGGGAAGCAGAAGCCGAAGGGAAGCAGAAGCTGCAGGGAAGCAGGAGCCGCAAGGAGGCAGGAGCCACGGAGACCGGTCTTGTGCTGGGAGGATCGGAGGATTAGGTTCTGTAAGTATATTTCTGCTCTCCAATCGATTACACAAAAATGAGCAGTTAACCCGTGAAGTACAGGCACAGCCCCATAGCATGGGGAAAAAAATGTGTGTTGCGTACAGCTTTAAAAGAAAAAAAAAATTTCTTCTTCTGATAATGGCAAATAGCTTCCAGAACAGGCAGTTATTAGATCTATTTTTTGGTAATCCTCAAAGAATTTCTCTAAGCATGTCTCAGTGAACGTCTGCAATAAAGTTTAAAGAATAGTTAAGCCTCGTACACACACTCGGTTTACTCGGAAAGAACCAGCAAGAAAACTGCTGGCAGAGCTTTCTTGCCGAGTATACCGTGCGTCTTTCAGGTTTCTCTTCAAGAAAACTGCCTAAAATCTCGACGAGAAAAATAGAGAACCTGCTCTCTATTTTCTCGTTGTGATTCTCGGCAGTGTTTTCCTGCCGAGAAACCCGACAGTGTGTATACTTACCTGTCGCCGTGGAAACCCACGCTTGCTCAAAATGACTATAGTAGCTTCCTAGGCATGTGACGAGCACATGCTCGTCGTACGCGATGACGTCACCGTGTTTTTGCCATTCAAAAGAACCACGGTTCTTTTGAATGGAGTGTCTGTACAACAGTTTTTTCCTGACGAGATTTGATGGCCTGTGTGTACAGGGCTTCAGATGTGCATACATGATCCAACAGGTCTTGTAGATGTACACAACACTTAATGACCCAATGCATCTATTTTTTTTTTAATATGTCCCTCTAATTCCCTTTCTTTTATTTTTAAATGCACCATGCAGTTCTTCTGACATCAATGTTTATTATTAAATGTGTAAGATTAAAAATACCAAGCAGCTTTTGTATGGTAATAGGCTTTTAACATAATGGAGAAACGAATGCAATGGTTGTTAAAAATAAACCCTGTTATGAACCTATATATTGACTTAATACACTTCTTAATTACTAAGGGCCAGATTCAGGTACATGGGCGCTTCTTTACTTTGGAGTAACGTTTCTCATTTACGTTACTCCGCCGACACTTTCGGCGCAAGTACTGTTATTCACATAGCAGTTGCGCGTAAACTTGTGCCAGAGTAACGATAATGCGCTGGCGTAACCCGACGCAAGTGGAAGTGGGTGTGATCATATGTAAATGATGGGCGGAGCCCAGCGCAGAGGCTTACGTTCAGTGCATCATCCACGGAGCATGCGCAGTAAGTGAGGCTTCACTCGGCCCCCTTGTGCGCATGCTCACAACTTCCGTCGGCACCACTTCACGGGAAACGTCATCGCAATGCGTTCCGTTGGGCGTTTAAATGCGCCCGTAGATGCGCCATTCCGGCACTAAAGTATATCCTGTTCCCCCTCCCCCAGAGTGAAGTTACTTTTGTTCTGAGATGGCTGCTCCCGTTCCCCGCAAACACACAGGAGAAAGCTGAACTCTAAAGGCCAGGAGCTGTCAGCCGTCATCTCGGCTATGGAGACCTATGATGTCTTCCTCCATGGCTGTAAAAGTTGACAGACAAGCATGGACAGAGGTGTTGTCCTGCAAGTGGGGGTACTCAGCTAGCTCTTATCGTCGGTAACGCTGCTGTAGCTGCTCTCCTGCTGACCCGTGGCCGTCTGGAGTAAAGATAAAGCAGCTATTTGTAGAAATAACTTTGCGCCGGACGGACGAGATACGCGCGGCGCATGTAGCCGGCGTATGGTGCTAATCCGTTCGCGAATCGGGAAATCTCCCTCATTTGCATATTTGCAGGGGAAATCAATAGGCGCGACTGATGTGCCAAGCGAAATTATGCGCTGACGAGACTCTGGCGTCGGAAAGTTAAGCCGATCGGAAATGGCCCGTTTTCTGTCGCATCTAGTTTGGTGGGTACGGCCACATAGAAACGACGGCGCATCTTCACAGTTACGCGGCGCATATCGAATTACTCCAGCGCAACTCTACCTGAATCTGGCCCTAAGTGCACAATTAGGAAACATTTTAATTGTTGCTTAGAACAAAGCTTGGAGAATACAAGGAAGAATGGTAAGTACTATCATTCACAGTTAATTACTAATTGAAGAGGAAAGCAGTAAATTGAAGCTACTGTCATTAGAAATATATATATCTAATTTATGGTTGTGGCCCTCTGACCGAGAGAGATGTGGATCACATAAACACGCAACAAGACATACAACATAAATAGACCTGAAGTGTGCCTTGGTGGTCTGGTCAGTATGCCAAGAAAAGGGGGCATACCCAAGGTAAGTAATGGGTAGTTAATTGAAGAAGGATATGCTGAGAAGTGCCCTTAAAATGGGAAGAGCGGAAGGGTGTCGAATGTGATTAAATGCGCAGACTCACGAACATGAGGTGAGCTGTGAAGAGTCGCCCAGTGACGTGTAGTACCACACACTGAACCGACAAAAGGTATTGGCGAGGGGGCTGCTTAAATACCCTCTGGGCTCCTCCCATAACCTCAGGCCACCATATTGGCCTTCTTATTTATGGTCGTGGCCCTCTGACCGAGAGAGATGTGGATCGCATAAACACGCGACAAGACTTACAACATAAATAGACCTGAAGTGTGCCTTGGTGGTCTGGTCAGTATGCCAAGAAAAGGGGGCAAAAGACTCAGATAGGGAAAAAGCTTTTATTGATTTCTTGTATTTATTGAGCCAGCATGGTAAAGGCTTGTGCCATTTCTTCCTGAGGATTTGGGATGTATGTGGCAAAACAAGCAGACTTTCATCGGCTTAGTTTCTTGATTACGTGGTCTGGTACTCCCTGTTGGGAGGCAGCTGAGGCTGTTCTAATTCGGAAGGAATGTCCAGAGAACTGACTGGGGTTTGAAGCCCAAATTGCTTAGGAGGATTCTGATATGCTTGATAAATTGGCTGCCACTCAAGGAGCTGGTTTAGAAATGGTAGCAACGAGCTACCATCAGATTGGCTGGGTAGATAGAGCAGTAGTCGGTCGAGCACTGTCACTGGGCATCAGGTGTTGTTAGTCTGAAACAGGTTGATGTCAACCCCAGGGCTGGTTTGTTTCGTTTGCAGACTGTGAGAGTGTAGTGGTACACAAGCGAGTCGGGTGGTGTCGGAGCAGTGTCTGACTGCCGGAGCTGATGACTGTAAATTCACTAGGTCGTAGGGAACCATAGAAGGCCTGGTAGATGGCTGTCTGGATGATTAGGCTGGGCAAAGCCTCAACCGGAGAACGAGTAAGGATTTCAGACATGTCACTAAAGAGGGCACTCTTGAAAGGTAGGCACTTGCCACTGACTACGGGGTGTACATGTACTAATGAGATAACATAGAGAAGAGATCGGGGATCCTGTGTACATGTACTGATAAGATAACATAGAGGAGAGATCGGGGATCCCGTGTACATGTACTGATAAGATAACTTAGAGGAGAGCTCAGGGGCAGCTGAAAAATACCCAACTGTTCCTAAACGTCCGTTTACCAACAGCAGTATACATGAGGCCTAAAACCATTTGTCTGGCTGCAATGGTCTCAATGAATGTCAGGTTGCTGGGGCGAGACTGCATTATCACAAAGGTCTTGACGAGTGGGAGGCTGCTCGAGACAGTATTGCGTGGTTGTAAGGGTCTCGATGAGTGTGGGGTTACTGAGATGGTATTGCGTTTGCAAGGGTCTTAACAAGGGTGTCAGGCTGCTGAGACGATTTTGCATGGTTGCAAGGGTTTCAACAGGTGTCAGGTTGCTGGGCCGAGATTGCGTGGTGACAAAGGGGGTATTTATTTATTGTTATACCCACACATGTGTGTGTATATATATATTGTAAACATTGGGGTTTTAACTCAAGTGGCAAAATGCGATTTTTTAGCGAGTCCACAGTAGGCAGTTGTTCAGTTGAGGGCATGGCAGCCCATTTTTATTAAAAATGAAAAATAAAAACAGTTCACAAACAGGATTTCCCACGCAGAGGTTCTTCTCCAGTAATGTTCACAGAACTCAAAATATACCAAGCCTCCTGGCTCCTAGGCTTACTGTACCTGCTAACCTGGCCCACTCCTGGCCTCAACAGGTTCTCCAGCCCACCGTCTCCCAGACTTCAGGACTTCCTTTAGCCCCTCTTGGACTGGCTAGTCACCTCAGGTCTACCAGCCTCCCAGTCCCTCAGGCACAAAGTCCCCCCACACCAGGGATGTAGTCTCCAGGGCAGACAGACAGACAGATCTCCACATACAGGTCTGTCTTGCAGCAACAGCCAGCTGCACACCTTCCGCCTCTCTCTCTCTCTCTCTGTTCTGACCAGTCCCTGATTATATTGTCAGCTTTCAGCTGGGAACCCAACCTGCTGGCTGTCTGTAAGATCTGGACACAGGGTTGGATATCCCATCCCGCCCAAGTCTCTGCAGGATCTCCAACTACACAGCCCCATTCAAAATTATCAAAACCTGGAGAAAACTGACAGAGCAGTTTTCTCCATTTAAAAACTATGCTGTGTAGTTCTGCAGTCTGCTGACATGCAGACTCTGTGTCCATTTTTGCTGCGTCTCCATGGTGACAGGGACCCTCACTATTACAATATATATATATATATTTTTTTATTTTTATTTTTTTTTGACAAGTGAGAAGTTGCTAAAACAATGTTGAGTTTTGCAATGGTCTTAAAGTGGAGTTCCACCCATTTTTTTTATGTTTGTCTGTGCTGCATGCCCTAATCTCATAGTGTTCAGAATGGACAATTTTTATTTATTTTGTTGCTTGTAAATACCTTTATTTTGTAGTCCTTCATTACTTCCTCCTCCTTATTAGCCTAGGCTATTAAGTCACATGGCTATTCGCAAGGGTTTCTAGGATAGGCATCATGTTTCCCAGTAGTCCTTGCAAACCTGACTTAAACCTATTACATTGCTTGTGCAGCACTGAGCATGTGCGAGATATGCAAAGCTGAAATCCAGGAAGTCATACAGTCTGACTTCATGATACCCGCACGTAGGGCCATTTCACACTGGTGCGTTTTTGCCGCGTTTTCGCGCTAAAAATAGCGCTATTAAAACGCCACCCCATGCCCCCTCCATTGAAATTTATTAAAAACGTGGTAAAAACGCGTTAAAAAGCGGTAAAATCGCGGTAAAATCTCTGTTTTTTTCCCGCGATTAAAATCGCGGCAAAACACCGTTTTACAGCGTTTTTACAGCGTTTTTACCGCGTTTTTAATTCATTTCAATGGAGGGATGCATGGGGGGCGTTTTAATAGCGCTATTTTTAGCGCGAAAACGCAGCAAAAACGCGGCAAAAACGCACCAGTGTGAAATGGCCCTTAAAGCGGAAGTAAACCCATCGATTTAACAGTTTCAAAAAGCAGTTAAATTTCCGGCATGCCGGGATTGCCAACTGTCACATTGGTTGTGCTCTCAACCAAACTGTCAAACCATCCAATGGCTGGTGTCATAACTGATCACATGTGCAGCACCACGGCAGTTGAAGATTAAACATAGGCCAAGATGGCAGCTTCCTTGGCTGAAAATGATAGAAGGGTTTACTTCCACTTTAAGATGGCCATGGTTATCTTAATCTGCATCCTCTTATCAAACAGCTCTACCACTTTTATTATTATTAACCTGGGACCCCCCCTGGTTACCCAACCTCCCAATAGAAAACTTGCCTCTAACATTTAGGACTAAGATAAGAATGATATTGTATAAATGATATTGTTTAAAGTTTGCTTAGTTATCTGTATGGAAGAAGAAAAAAAAAAAGGAATTTCAAAAATAAAGAATTTATAAAAAGATGGCCATGGTCTATTTCTAGATTATAAACTAAATGCTGTAACAACAAAACGGACCTTAGTTTACAGACTAACTTTACTAGAATACATTAAGCTTGTGTATTACAGAGGTATTTATATTTAAAAAGTGAAATTGTGGGTGGAACTCCCCTTTAACCAGGGTGTCAGACTGCTAAGATGATTTCCATGGTTGCAAGGGTCTCAACAGTTGTAAGGTTGCTAGGCCGAGATTGCGCAGTGGCCGTTTTTTTTTTTGCATTTTGCAAGGGTCATGTGTTGGGTTTTGCAAGGGTCCTAACAAAGGTGTCAGGCTGCTGGGCCGAGGAGGTATTTATCTATTTGTATATGTAAATATATAGATTTTTTTTTTTCATTGAGTGAAATGTTACTGAGATGATATAAAGTTTTGCAGGGGTCTCAACAAGAGTGACAGGCTGCTGAGATGGTCTTGCATGGCTGCAAGGGTCTCAATGAATGAGAATTGGCTTACTGAGAAGGGATAGAAACACCTGGTTTGTTTGGCGGTTCACTGTACCCTTAAAGTGAAAGTTCACCCTAAAAATCAACTTTGTCTTATGCATACCATTAGCCATCCTTTATGTCTAATCCATCGTTTTTTTTTTTTTTTTAATCTGATTGCTTACCTAGATTCAGCAGCATTTTGTGCTGCTTCCGGGATCCTTTCCCCGCGGGAGTGGGCGTGCCTTTCCAATTCCCCGGCTCATCACGATGTCTCCTGGGAGTGATGTGTCGAGACTCCCAGGAGACGCGCTGTAGTGTAATCACGCGTAATTTTGCGGGTCACGTGACTCGGCAAGTCACTCTCTCCCGGAAGGATACGCTTGTGGGCTTCAGACTGCCCACAAGCAAGATGGAAACGTCCATCACAAAATTTTATTAAAGCGGATGGTTCACCAAAAAAAAATATTAAAAGCCAGCAGCAACAAATACTGCAGCTGCTGACTTTTAATATTAGGACACTTACCTGTCCTGGAGTCCAGCGGCGTCCGCAGCAGAGGATGAGCGATCGCTCGTCACCCTGCTGCTCCCCCCTCCATCCACGGTGAGGGAACCAGGAAGTGAAGCGCTCCGGCTTTACTTCCCGGTTCCCTACAGCGCATGCGCGAGTCGCGCTGCGCCCGCGATTGGCTCCCGCTGTGTGCTGGGAGCCGAGAGTTCCCAGCATACAACGGGAAAATCCTGTCTTTTGCCCGAGACTGCGGGCCGGAAGTGGGTGCGGATACCTGTCTTTAGACAGGTATCTGCACCCCCCTCCCCCCTGAAAGGTGTCAAATGTGACACCGGAGGGGGGGAGGGTTCCGATCAGTGGATCTTCACTTTAGGGTGGAGATCCGCTTTAAATATATTTACGGGCAGTATGACTATGCGGGCGGTTCTTGTATTAGGACACGCGAGTACCAGAGCGAGCAAGGTAAGAACGCCAGAAGCAGGTTAAAAAAAAAAAAATACCCGCGGAACCCCCGCTTTAAGCGAGCAGTATAAGGTATAACATTTTGAATATCTTCAGTGCATTCCCTGCATTAAGGTAAAAAATGCCCCATTACCTTTTTGTGTCCCCCCCCCCCCCCCCCCAGCTCTTTAGATTCAGCATTTAGATTTCTTCTTCTTCTCCCCCAGTAGATCACAAAAACACCACCCAAGCATTCCTGACCTCTAACCATCCTTATATAACATATGACTAACCAAGGGAGACTTCTTTGTTCACTACTTTATTTAAAATTGCCCGCACATATAATAAAAGGAATGTACTTTTATATTAAGGTGTCCCTCTGGCACTTAAAATGACGGCCTGCTAAATGCCTGTTTTGATTACATGTTCATGAAGTTATGGTTCATGCATTAATTTGTGGCACTATAGCACTTTATTATATGTTGTGCTTTGTACAGGTTTTTTTCCTTCATGCATAGAATGAACAAAAGAACCACTTTAACTTGGGTTTGTTTGCTATTCAGAAATATTGGCCTAGATTCACAAAGCGATTACGCCTGTGTAAATGTTGTTAGACAGGAGTAATTTCGATTTACGAGCGTTTTTACGCTAGTCGAAATCCTCAAACCATGAAAAGACACCTGCGTGCTAAATTTCGACTTTATTACGTGTTAGTACGCCTTCAGATCTACGCTGCCTGAAAATTGCGGCCACTGGGCGGACTTCCTGTTGTTTTTCACCTTCATGGTATGCTAATGAGCTTTTGCCTGGAATCCACAAAATTTCGCTCTTCAAACGCAATCTCTTACGGCACCTTTAGTCATCTTTTTTTTCCGTTTCACTATACCAGCTTTTTGCTGGTCTAATATTAGACAGCCCATGTTAAGTATGGCCGTCGTTCCGCGTCGAATTTCAACGTTTTTCGATTTCTTTTATTATTTTTAACGTAAGTCGTCCGGGAATAGGAATGTTCGTAAACGCCGCTACTCAAACAACGAATGACGTCACGACGTGATTTCGCGCAATGCACGGCGGGAAATTCCTGAACAGAGCATGCGCAGTTCGATCGTCGCGGGGACGCGCTTAATTTAAATGCTTCACGCCCCCTACTCACGTATTTCGATTGCGCGGCGGAAAAAAAATACGATACAATAGCGTACGCGCAAAAAAACTACCTGAATTCGGCGTAGAGTCTGGTGATAGACGGCAGCGTAGCGTATTTCGATTACGCAGCGGAAGATTACATCTATGTGAATCTGCCCCATTGAGTGCTAGGGAAGTGTAATGTAATATATTGAATTGAGCCTCCAGCATGCACCTATTGCTACTTAGAAGGCCCCATACACACAGGGCGTTAACTAACCTCTCCTGAACGCATTTCAACTTGTCAGCCACATTTTTATAGAAAATATACTTGATGCCTATAAAGGCTAAACGTAATGGCCTAGATTCACAAAGCGATTACGCCTGTGTAAATGTTGTTAGACAGGAGTAATTTCGATTTACGAGCGTTTTTACGCTAGTCGAAATCCTCAAACCATGAAAAGACACCTGCGTGCTAAATTTCGACTTTATTACGTGTTAGTACGCCTTCAGATCTACGCTGCCTGAAAATTGCGGCCACTGGGCGGACTTCCTGTTGTTTTTCACCTTCATGGTATGCTAATGAGCTTTTGCCTGGAATCCACAAAATTTCGCTCTTCAAACGCAATCTCTTACGGCACCTTTAGTCATCTTTTTTTTCCGTTTCACTATACCAGCTTTTTGCTGGTCTAATATTAGACAGCCCATGTTAAGTATGGCCGTCGTTCCCGCGTCGAATTTCAACGTTTTTCGATTTCTTTTATTATTTTTAACGTAAGTCGTCCGGGAATAGGAATGTTCGTAAACGCCGCTACTCAAACAACGAATGACGTCACGACGTGATTTCGCGCAATGCACGGCGGGAAATTCCTGAACAGAGCATGCGCAGTTCGATCGTCGCGGGGACGCGCTTAATTTAAATGCTTCACGCCCCCTACTCACGTATTTCGATTGCGCGGCGGAAAAAAAATACGATACAATAGCGTACGCGCAAAAAAACTACCTGAATTCGGCGTAGAGTCTGGTGATAGACGGCAGCGTAGCGTATTTCGATTACGCAGCGGAAGATTACATCTATGTGAATCTGCCCCAAGGGGTCTAGGCAAATTTAAGCATGTCCGTTAATAGACCTGCACTGCCGAACAATGTGTTCGTTTTCATTACATTATGTTTTTTTGCATCCATGGCCCGTCGTAAGTCAAATTGGTTGGGTAGGGGGCATGTATTATTTAAATTGCGCACGATCCCGCGCTGAATGTACTGCGCATGCGCCAAATCACGACGCAAATACTCAATGAAAACGGCGTGAACGTCACTTACGCAAAGCCCTATTTGCGAACGTTTTACGTAAACGACGGGAAAAAATACGCCGGCACGCCGTCCATACTTAACATTGGCTGCGCCTCATACAGCAGGGGTAACATTACACCGGACCTATGCTTACGCAAACGACGTAAAAAAATGCGCCGGCCGGGCGTACCTTTGGGAATCGGCGTATTAGGCTCATTTGCATATTTTAGACGGGAACGCCACCTAGCGTCCAGCGTAAATATGCAAGTTAGATACGACGGCGTAAGAGACTTACGCCAGTCGGATCTAATACAAATCTATGCGTAACTGATTATATAAATCAGTCGCATAGATAGGAGGGCTCAGACGCAGAGATACGATGACGTATCTCTTTCCTGAATCTAGCCCATTATGCATGCTAAGGCTCTGAAAAACTTGCTCATAATTTTCTAGCGTGCTTTAAAATATTACTATACTAGGATCATAGCTGCCCAAAATGGTTCTGGTCCTCCCATGGTTAACACTACCCATGTGGAGTGCAGATGTAACCTCATTAGTTATTACTATATATGCCACCCACAATATTTTCACTCTCATACAATACAATAAGATTTGACAAGGGTGCCTGGAAGTGGTGTGTGTGGCTTCAACATATCGGGCCAGATTCTCGTAGATCCGCGTATCTACGAGCAGGGCATAGCGTATGCCATTTACGCTACGCCGCCGCAACTTACTGGAGCAAGTGCCGTATTCTCCAAGCACTTGCTCCGTAATTTGCGGCGGCGTAGTCTAAATGGCCCGGCGTATCCCCGCGCAAATCAAAGGGGGCAGCTTGTATTTAAATTAAGCGCGCCCCTGTGCCAAACGAACTGCGCATGCGCCGGCCTTAAACGTAGCCCAGTGCGCATGCTCCGTAGTACGCCGCAAATACATTGGTTGCGACGTGAACGTAATTTACGCACAGCCCTATTCGCGAGGAGTTACGTAAACGACGGAAAAAAACGACGCTGTCCCGACGGCCATACTTAACATGGCATACGGCGGACCGACGTAAGGTTACCCCTCATATAGCAGGAGTAAACTTACTCTTACGGAAACGTCGTAAACTACGGCGAAGCGGCACAAAAACGTTCGGGAATCGGCGTATTGGCTCATTTGCATATTCAACGCTGAAATCAACGTAAACGCCACCTAGCGGCCGGTGTATTATTGCATTTAGGATCCGACAGTGTAAGGATCCGACGGTATTGGCGGCAATCAGCGACTCTCTGCCCGCCACCCCGGCCTGCTTCACAGCCTGTCAAGTCTTAGGCGGCGTACACACGACCGGTTTTCTCGGCAGAATCCAGCAAGAAACACGATGGGAGACGTATTCTGTCGAGAAAACCGGTCGTGTGTACACTTTTCGCCAAGAAACCCGTCAGGAGTGCATGTTCTCTATTTCCTCGTTGGGGAATGGGAAAATTTGGCTCGACTATGCATCCTATGCATTAAGGTGAAAAAACATCTAATGATTACAGGCCCCACAGTTTTACTGAGGCCTGTAAAGTCCTGCGTCGAGAATGCACTGGATCTTTGCCCGGGGTTCTCAGCTCTTCATTGGCTTAATAGCAGTCATTGGCTCCTGCTGCTGTCAATCAAATCCAATAACGCAGGGCCGAGCCTATGGATGCCGAGTATATGACACGGGAGCACATCCGCCTTGGGAGAGCGCTTCCGTTATCTGAGGTGGGGAGGAGCCGAGAGAGCCACCGGGGGATCCCAGAAAACAGTCTTCGGGGCCACACTATGCAAAACGAGCTGCACGTTGGAGGTAAGTATCATATGTTTGTTATTTAAAAAAAAAAAATGAACCTATAGTATCATTTTACTTTGGATAGTAAAACATTTTTTTTCTGCCAGTAAATACCTTATACAGCCCACTTCCTGTTTCTTGTCTGGTAAAAATCTAGGCTTACGACATCTTACACAGCTCTCTCTCTCTCTCTCTCTCTCTCTCTCTCTCTCACTCTTGTAAGTAAGCATGGTCAAAGAAGGAAGGAAGGAAGGGAGAGAGGGAGGGAGGGGGTGAGTCATAAGGGGGCCAATGATGGCTGCAGAGCTGGAGGTGTGTCTGTGTAAATCCAGGAAATGATCAGGCAGCAGCTTCAGCTTAGTTAAAATGGCTGCAGCCAGACTTAGTGGAGGGAGATTTCTGCAGAATATTTGGCAAGTACAGAATCACATTATATATAAAATAATATGTAAAGTGGTTGAAGAGAAGCTTCAGAATGGCTAAGATGTGAGCAAATTATGTGAGCAGACTGCAGTTCCTCTTTAAAGATACTTTGATGCACATGCATATTTGTTTCACCTTTATAATGTTAAAGCAAAAAACTGAGACTGAGACAAATAACTCCTACATGACCCAATCTGATTTATTTTGAACTCTGGGAATTATTTGTATAGCAAACTTATACTGATCCAACTTGGCAGAAAATTGCTGTGCTTTTTGGCAGGACTGTAATGATAGCTGTGATCATCCAGATCTTGCTTAGGTTCTATACACACAGCTGCCCTACTGTATACTGACCACAGGGAGGGCGCTTTATCAGTACCCCTGCCATTCACAAAACGCCTTATATTTTTCTCAATGAATGCAAGGTGTTCTCTGATTGGACAAGGAGGAGAGGGCAGTTACGTCAAAGTGCAATACATAATGTGCAAAGAAAACATGTACACATCTTTATAAGGAAATCAGGAAAACACTGAAGTGACATATCATTATAGTTCTAAAATCTTGAAATAAACATAACAAATCCATGTCATAGGCTGCAATTACTTACACATAGTAAACATGCAATTATTCTCCTGTAATGCCAATTAGACTACTATACTTGATGTGCTGAAATCATTAATTATGGGTCATTGGAAAACTGTAAAATGTTTGTACCGTGATAACAAGCTTCAGGTCTGTTTAGTTCCCACCTTCATTTATTTAATTAGCATTATGTGCATCACTGAGCACTATGGGGTTGTAAAAAGTATATTTAATAGATGGATTATTCCCTGGAAAAATTCACTAGTCAAAAGATTCTATGGAAAAATTGTATATTTATAGCCAATTTTTACTTTGAAAGGCATTTTACGCGTAAATAATGCAAATTAGCTATTTACGCCGAATCACGAACGTAGTTGCGGCCGGCCGTCGTCGTAGTTTACGTCGTTTGCGTAAGCGTTATTCCGGCGTAAGGTTACCCCTGCTATAGGAGGCGTAGCCAATGTTAAGTATGGACGTCAGGACAGCTTCAAATTTTACGTCGGTTACGTCGTTTGCGTAAATCATTCGGGAATGGGGCTCGGCGTAAGTTACATTCACGTCGTTTACATTGACAAAAAGCGACGTGATTTCGCGCATGCGGCATGCGCCGTCCAAAAGAAAATTTAAAATAACGTGGGGTCATGATTCATTTACATGAATCACGCCCACACCATCCCCATTTGAATTACACGGCCTTACGCCGCAACACATACGTTACGCCGCCGTAAATAAGGGTGCAAGTTCTTTCTGAATACAGGGGATACGTTACGCCAGCAGAAAGATCCGCTGCACCCGGTGCACACACATAAAGAGTGATACACAAAAAAGTGCGACGGGTGTAAACGTCAAATGGTTCTTCTGTGAAGAAGGACCCAACCCTGATCCCCCGGGGCGTTAGGCTCCAGACAGGGACTGAGGTATTCAGTGGTCCAAGCAGCCGAAGCCGACACGGACCCAACTTCCTTGGAGAGTCTGCCGAAACAGGACCCTCCCAGTACTAGGTGGGGTTCCCCTGAAGGGAGACCCTATGAGAGCAGGCGAACTAAGCCAGAAGGCCATGTCCACCCACTCCCAAGAAGTTCAGGGCTGGCCCGAAGTCCGGCACCCTACTAACCACACACAAGTGTACATAAAGTGCACAAAAAAAAAGACAAAAACGTGACGAAAACGGGGGATAAATAATAAAAAGTGGGGCAGAAAAAGAGATGAGTGAAAGGTGACCATTGTGTAATACCAATGGCCAACCCTCTGGCCAGGAATCGAAAATCCCTCTGTTCCTAGCCAAAAGGCCTGGCCCTAGAGGCAGGTGTTAAAAAGTGTGACGTGACCAAGGTGCCCAAAAGCATAAGAGCCGGTAAAAACACTAGTGCAATTTCGGCACCCCTGAACTGCCACTCCAGGGGCACATCACCATAGGATTTCCCACAGCCCGGACCAGCAGCACCCATGCCAGACAGAAGGATAGGAGCTCTGAGAGATTAGGGAGAGCCCGTGCCCTGCTACTCCCACCACTCCCATCGCTCCCTCCTAATTACATTTGGTAAATACTAACCGCAATAGAGGGATGGTGTCCCGAGCATTTTTAAAATACATCCATAACACATGTACTCTAAATGCCATGTTTTCCAATGGCCCTAGTTCACACCAGTGCGTTCAGTTCTGGTGCTTTTCAAAAAAGTACAGAATGTTGTGGTTGTTTTTGCTCAGAACACATCTAAACGCATGTAAACACCCCAGATCACACATTGTCCTAATGTAAAGATTTTCACGTGTTAAGATTAAAAAATAAAACGTACCAGAGTGCACTGAAAATGCATCAAACATGCATTAAAAATGCATGGAAATAGAAAATTGCGTCTTCTCTTATGTAAATTTCTATACATTTTTATAATGAGAATTTCTATAAAAATATACTAAAAGAAAATTGCATCCGAGATCACTGAAATTGTGGTGTGAAGTCCAGAATGTACTTGTTAGTGTTAAGAATACATACTTGATTAGAATTTGTTTTAAATCAGAGTTTAGTGTAACTTTTGTTGTCGACATTCACTGAAGTGCACATTAAGATCCCTTTCACACTGGCGCAGGCGGGTGTTTTGGCGGTAAAACGCTGCTAGTTTTAGCTGCGCTTTACCGTCATTTTAGCGGCTGAATAAAGGTAACTCCCACTAGCGGCCGAATAAAAGGTTAAATGCGGCCGTGTAACACTGCTGCCGAGGCGCTTTGGCAGTGGTGCCCATTCATTTCAATGGGCAGGAGCAGTGGAGGAGTGGTGTATACACCGCTCCTTCACTGCCCCAAGGATGCTGCTTGCAGGATATTTTCTAACGTCCTGCCAGCGCACCACTCTAGTGTGAGCGCACTCAGGCTTTCACAGTGGGACTGCAGGCAAGGTGTTTTTCAGGCACTTTACAGGCACTATTTTTAGCCCAAAAGCGCCTGAAAAACACCTAAGTGTGAAAGCGGTCCACACCTTGATTCACACTTCCGCGTGTGGCTGCGGGTGTGGGAATCGCATAAATTCCCACACCCACAACCACCCGCAGTGAAAACGCTCTGATCTGCAAAAAAGCATGTAAAATCGCAGTACGTATGATTCCCCTGCAGCCCCTTGCAGGCAGCCCATTCATTTGAATGGGCAGCATGCCCGCGTAAACGCGGCCCACAAAAACACATAGCTGTGAACCTACCATACATTTATGAATAATGCAAGTTGTAATAATGTTAGCAGATAGACTTCATAAACTTGTCTAGATCAAATTTTTTAGCAAGCTATAATAACTTTAATTAGTCAGGCTTAATGGCAAAGATTAAGCATGCAGTTCAACCAACATACCAAACAGCTGAGGAGAGACTGAATCACCATCCGAGTATGCTATGTACTTCCAGTAATTATCTCGAAGCATGTAGGTTGAGGCATTAACATCAGATCCATGAAACTGACTCAGTGCCCAGTTAGGATGCAAATCGGGCAGAATCTCATTTTGTGACGTTGCAGATAATAATGGCAGCAGAGAGTAACCGCTTATGTTTTGAGGAACAGGCAAGCCTGCAATTTCTAAAATAAAACAGAACAAAAAAATCACTTCACCAGATAAAAATAATCCAAATTATCCAACAGTGGCTGATTCATTTGGATTACATAAACAAGTGCATTTGCAATTCTGTAGTCCCTGTAGACATATTTTAATCATAATTAGAGTGCCAACATATTTAAGTCAACTTTACATTCTAAAACCATCTATCTGGAGGGAAGCAAAATTAAACCTACAATCCCAGAAATACATTAAGAAGCATGTAAGGCCTCGTACACACGAGCGGACAGATTTTTTCAAATCTGTCCGTCCGACAGATTTGAACAAATCTGTCTGCTGGGATTTTGGTTTGCTCGCGTGTACACACGAGCAAACCAAAATCCCCGCCAGCAGACGGCGCGCTGACGTGGCGGTGACGTGGCGGTGACGTTGACGCCGCCACGTCACCGCACCAGGAAGTAAAACACTTCCGCGCATGCGCCGAATCTATTCGGCGGCGGCGGTGCGGGACGACATGTCTGCTGGTAAGTGTACTAACCAGCAGACATGTCGGGCGGACAGATTCCCACCCGATAGATTTCAAAGCATGCTTTGAAATCTGTCGGGTGGACAAATCTGTCTGCTCGGCCGTACACACGATCGGAGATGTCTGCTGAAACGGTCCATCGGACCGTTTTCAGCGGACAAATTTGATCGTGTGTACGCGGCCTAAGCCTCTATGTGTGTAAATGTTTAGAAGGTTAAAGCGGAGTTACACCCAAAAGTGGAAGCTCCAGTTTGCCATCTTTGCCCTGGGCTCCTAATGACTTTGTCCTATCACTGGCTCCACTTATCTGCCTCAACCCCGCCTCCGGTGCCACATTTGGCACCTTTCGCGGGGGGTTTGGATATCCTGTTTTTGACAGGTACCCCTCCCCACTTCGGAGAGATCTTGCCACGGTGAGAACACTCGGAAGTTTGGCCCCCCCACCTCCTTCACCCCGCCGCTGGGTCATTCAGAAAGCACAGCATGCTTTGTGCATGCACAGTAGGGAACTGGCTGTGAAACCGAAAGGCTTCACTGCCGGTATCCCTTACCACGAAGGGCAGTGGAAGCACCCGAGAGACGATGGAAATAACAGCTGGGGTGCAGACATTGCTAGATTCCAGGACAGGTAAGTGTCCGAATATCAAATGTCAGCAGCGACAGTATGTGCAGCTGTTGACTTTTATTTTTTTGCTGGGGGACGGGGCAGAACTCCTCTTTAACCACTTCAATACAGGGCTTTTATATACACCTCCATACCGGGCCTATTCTGGCACTTCTCTCCTACATGTACAAATCAATTTTATTTTTGCTAGAAATTTACGCAGAACCCCCAAACATTATATATGTTTTTTTTAGCAGACACCCTAGGGAATAAAACAACGGTCATTGCAACATTTTATCTTGCGCGGTATTTGAGCAATAATTTTTCAAACTACTTTTTTTGAAAAAAAATAACAAAACAGTAAAGTTAGCCCAATTTTTTTGTAAAATATGAAAGATTATGTTACACCGAGTAAATAGATACCTAACATGTCACGCTTTAAAATTGCGCACACTCATGGAATGCTTTGGTATTTAAAAAATTTCCATAGGCAACGCTTTGAACATTTTTACAGGTTACCAGCTTAGATTTACAGAGGAGATCTAGTGCTAGAATTGTTGCTGGCACTCTAACGCACGCGGCGATACCTCACATATGTGGTTTAAACAGCGTTTACATATGTCGGCGGGACTTGCGCGTGCGTTCGCTTCTGCGTGCGAGCTACCGGGGAAAGGTTCCATCTTAAATGGAATATTAGGGAATATTATTTTTTCCCTCACATTTCCCCTTCCCTCCCTTTCTCCTCCATGGTTCCCCCCTCTTCCATTCCCTTTGCCCCTTCTTCCTTCTCTCCCCCCCTGATTTTCCTTTCCCCCATCTTTCCCCTACTCTTCCTCTCTATCCCCATTCACTTTCCCTTCTCTTTTTCTTTCCTCCTTCCTAACCCCTTCCACACTTTCTCCTGCCAATTTACCCTTTCTCACTACCCCTTCCTCTTCTATCATATTTTTCCTGTTCCTTTTCTTTTACCTCATCTTTTCCCCATCTTCCCCCTCTGACCACCTTCCCATCCGCCTTCCTATTGTTCCCTTGGGTTTCTACCTTGACTGCCATCCGGGCTCTGTCTTGGGTAAGCAGTGAGTAACTCTTTTCCCCTTACTATAATGTATTGATATAATGAAATGTTTGCTTTGTTGTAGATGATACTATATATAACACCTCCTGAAGAAGCGGCATCTGCCACAAAACATGTAGAGGATATACAGTACATTGTGAATCACATGCCATCAGCATTCGTCTGAGACTACTATGTGACCAGTTAGACATGTTTGTATAACTTTCTGTCTGTTGAGGTTATCATGAATTGCTGTTTTATAACACATTTTGCACCTGTGTCTTTTTAACTATTTTGTACAAATAAAATGTATATATTTTTAATATTTTTGTTCAATAATTGGGTACCGAGACAGTCCATTAATCTCCCAGAAATACAGAAAAAAAACAACTTGATGCCAACAGCTGAATTCCACAGATCAATGTGTCAATTTATAATTTATAATAGCCTCTTTTATTACCATTTCATATAATGATTCTATAGATATAACTGTTGACTGGGATAATTAGGCAGCACATGAGTAATGAAAATAAATAATTAATCTTCAATGATTCCCAGCATGCTGCAAAATATTTGCCATAAGCCATTTAAGTGGTACTAAAGCCACAACATGTTAATTTTGGACAGCGTATGTTACAATCAGTCAATGGGCTGTGGATTGTTTGCTACAATCATAGGCGGGTAAACGCTGCCCCTGGATGCAGCAATGCTCTTTGCTATAGCCCAGTGTTTCTCAACTCCAGTCCTCAAGGAGCCCCAACAGGTCATGTTTTCAGGCTTTTCATTATTTTGCACAGATGATCAGTTTCAAATCTGTTTCATCTGAGGGAAATCCTGAAAACATGACCTGTTGGGGCACCTGAGGCCCGGAGTTGAGAAACATTGCTATAGCCGCATACAAACTGGCTGATTAGCTGCGGCCAAAAGCAACAGAAACGCTGACCATGGATGCACACTGGTTGTGCCTAGGGTCGGTCAGAGGCTCTATTCGCATGTAACCACGGATGGACTGCCCATTGGGACTACAGGGAGTTTCCCGGTGGGCCGATGGCTCAGTGGGCCGGTTTCAGTGACAGCGGACCCCGCCGCCCCCCGCTCCTCTGTCTCTCCCTTCCCGCAGAGCCCTCCTCTCCCTCCCCGCAGCGCTTACCTGGGGGGAGCAAAGAAGCAGGGGGGAGGACCAGAGGAACATGGGGGAGGGGACAGACGGCTGACTCAACAGCTATGGCCTGGGAGTTTCTCACTTCTGCCTAATCTTGTCCCATAAGGGGGGCACCAAACTGATTCTTTGCCCCGGGTGAAATAATGTCTATCTTCCCCACTGGTACTGCCTATAAGAGTACCAGCCGTTCTACTCTAATAAAGTAGAATGGCTAGTGGCTAGTGAAGGGGAAGAGTTGCAGGAGTTGTCCGGCCGCCATGGGAGAGACCTGTCAAAGTGGGCCGTTCTGGATGAAGTCCAGGGCCAAATTTTTGTCCCAGTCCAGCCCTGCATGTAACCGCCTAGATAAGTGGTCATGTGTGAACATCAGTGGTCACAGCTATTGATTTGTACAGAGTACAAATCTGACAGCTGCAGCTATTCGCACACAGAACAGGCAGCAGTTATAACCACCAGGCAAGAATCTATGGACTTTTGTTGGTGGCCACCCCTGGTCACTACTTTTCAGCAATGTGAATGTACTCTTATGCCATGTACACGCGATCGGAAATTCCGACAAGAAAACCGTGGATTTTTTTCCAAATGAATTTTGGCCCCAACTTGTGTTGCACACACACGGTCAAACAAAATTCTGACCATCAAGAACGAAGGCTTAAGTACTTTTGGAATGCCCAACTCGTGCAGATCAGTAACTGATTCCGCTGGGAAGGCTGGAAGCACCCATTCACTGGAAAAATGAAATATCGATGCCACTTTTGGGACAAAATGAACCACTGGTCTCAGCACAACCCTGTCTGGGAAGAACATGGAATAAGGTTCTGTTGCCCCCAATTCTTGGAGTCGACACCCTTCCCCCTGAAATTATGGCTAATAGAATTTATTAATCCGGATTTCAGGAAAGACAGGATTTGAGATAAATTTGGGTCACTAGGGTCAAACTAACGCCCAGCTGCAAAGCTCATGAACCCATTCTATTTACTGGAGTAGATGGCAATGGTTGACCCTTTTATGGCACTCTGTAAAGTTCTAATATCCTCTGGAAAACATCCTAACTCTTGTAACCTCTGCCTTACAATTTCTAGGCCGCTAAGGTTAGTTGTGATGGATGCAGATGTAGGGTATCTCCCTCAGACAAATAAGATGAGGAGTCACCGGCAGAGTGAGCGGTGTGCACATGCTGATATCCATTGCCAGAGAGACCCATGGTCTGAGGCCAGTAAGGAAAAAACTGTGATGACTATCACAAAATCTCCTCAGGAATTTCAGGATAAAAGAAATTGGAGGGAAGATATAGGCCAGTTGTCCAACCAAAGGATGGGTAAAGGCATCTGTCCCCTCCACCAATGGATGAGTGTAGCGTTAGAGGAACCGGTTCACCTTGTAGTTGGCTGATGAGGCAAACAGATCCAGTTGGATCCAGTTCCGCTGGAACTCTTCGGGGGAAGGGACCATTCCTTGGGATCCTTGAATTTTCTGGATCCTTACCACTCATTAATTGGTTGCTAGATGTTACTGCACATCCTTACCGCTCAATGATTGGTTGCAAGAGGTTAGTGCACATCATTACTGCTTACTGATTGGTTGCTAAAGGGTACAGCACATCATCTCCTCACTGCCTGTAAACCATGGACTGCAGAGGTGACAATTCTTTGGGGGGGGGGGTGATCAGTGGCAATACTGGGGGGTTGATGGGATCAGTGGCAGTCGTGGGTGGATGGGATTAGTTAGGAGGCATTACACCGTGTCAAATTTTGAATCATGTAAAAAAAAGCTGTAAAATTTGACAAGTATATAGTGTGGGGATTCTATACTGACCACCAATGTGAGGGGGAATTTGCACTGACCACCATGCAACAGGGGATTTTACGCCACCCACCAATATAAAGAGGGATTTCTACACTGACACCAATGTAATAGGAGCATTTACACCAACCACCAGTACAATGACCTCCATGTAAGGGGGAATTTACACTGACAACCGTTGTCGAGGAGATTTGTACTGACCACCAATGTAAAGTGACACTTCATTGACCTCCAATGTAAACGGGGATTTACACTGAATACCAGTGTAAGGGCAATTCTACACATTCGATGTAAAGAAAAATGTACACTGATCACCAATTTAATGAAGATGTCCACCAATGTAAGGGGGACCTTCACACTGGCCACTAGTGAATGAAAGGATTGTACACCAAGCCCCAATGCAATGGGAAGATTTACACTGACCACCAATGTAACTGAGACATTTAGCCCTCGTTCACATTTCTTTGTGTCGGGAACGCATGCAGAATCCCTTTCCTGACACCACAGAAATGTGCTGCCCTTTAGCAGATACACAGCAGTGCCAATCATTGTTAATGACACCCTCGCACATCTGCTGAGATGTGCGTATTTAGATCCACCAAAATTCACAGTGCTGTGGCACCATGTTCTTTTGAAAAAGGGTTCCATCTCCAATTTACTTACCTTTGCAGAACAGGCTGATGTTAGCCTTAATGACCACAGTTGTAGGCAGGATTTTCAAGCATTCCCCTTTACCTCCCCAGTGGAAGCATCCAGCAGAAGTGATGGTGGATATGACCTCAGAAGGCATGATATACATATGAATGCCCCTTTATTTACATATCAATGCCACAGTCCGCGGCTATTTACATGCCTTCACTATTACATAACAATGCTGATTATTTACATTTAAACACAGTGGGCCAGATTCACGTAGAATCCGTGGCGGCGTAGCGTAAGCCATTTACACTACGCCGCCGCAACTTACTGGAGCAAGTGCCGTACTCTCCAAGCACTTGCTCCATAATTTGCAGCGGCGTAGTGTAAATGGCCCAACGTAAGGCCGCGTAATTCATAGGGGGCGGCTTGTATTTAAGTTAAGCGCGCCCCCGTGCCGAACGAACTGCGCATGCGCCGGCACTAAACGTAGCCCAGTGCGCATGCTCTGTAGTACGCCGCAAATACATTGGTTGCGACGTGAACGTAATTAACGTACAGGCCTATTCGCGACGAGTTACATAAACAACGTAAACGACGGAAAAACCCGCCGCTGTCCCGATGGCCATACTTAACACGGCATACGGCGGACTGACGTAAGGTTACCCCTCATATAGCAGGGGTAACCTTACGCTTACAGAAATGACGTAAACTTTGGCGAAGCGGCGCAAAAACGTTCGGGAATCAGCGTATCGGCTCATTTGCATATTCAACGCTGAAATCGACGTATACGCCACCTAGCGGCCCGTGTATTATTGTATTTAGGATCCGACAGTGTAAGTGACTTACGCAAGTCGGATCCTAGCCTAATTCCGGCGTATCTTTTTCTGAGAATACAAAACAATGATACGCCGGCGGGATTTTCGAATTACGCCAGTGTATGTGTAGAAACACCGGCGTAATTCTTTTGAGAATCTGGCCCAGTGTCTGTAGGTGAGTCATCTGTGCATGAGCTGGCAGCATTAGTAACAGAAATTTACACTGAGATATAGGGACACAGCACAGGGCTAAAACTTCAAAGCTGCGGCTTGGGTCGCAATGATTTAAATGGTTCCATTGCAGCAAATAGGGCATGTCATGCAATTTTGAACTAGCAAATCGCATGACAAGTCAACAGGTATTCTAATTTCTCACAACTCTATCTAGAACTGAAAAAAAGCTTTACCCTAGTTTTACTTTAACTGCAGCATAGAGAATCATTGATGAGAGAATCAGGCCAAGTTCACCTGTATTTACTCTAAATTCTTATTTTTCTCAGTTAAATAGAAATACTTTTCTCACTAACACTAATGAATTGGACAAAAAAACATTTAATTATTTTACTATTGAAAATGACACAAGTGATATCATTCTAAGATAAATTATATATCTAAATAGATAACATATCTAAATAAAATGTTTAAGGGGGTGGGAGTCATCTAGGGCTGTAGTCATAGGGAGGGGGTGAGCACATGGATATACGCCGTCGTATTTCATACGAGAATCTGGCCCAGAGTCTTTGCTGAAGCTAGCTGACAGTGTTGCCAACCTACCAGATTTAAATTTACTGACAAAACACCCAAAATTTACTGGCAAAGCCAAGTTTTTACCAGCAGTTACAAAATTACAGTTTTAAGTGCAAATTCCAGGATTTAGGCTACATATATAAGTACAATATGCAAATAGAAATGTTATTTAAGGTAGATATTAAGGCAAAAAGCATATTATTTTCGCTATATAGTAAGTAAATAGCTCGGGGACAGGACTCAGGAGGGCAATACATAAGAATGGGTGATGCACACATGAAATTGACTAGCAGGCACTTGGATGGTCTTGGGCGGCTCTAGGCTCGAGCTGCGAATGCGCAGTTCCGAGCCGAGCTCCACAGGTATATTTTTTACTGGCAACCTTTAACTCTTAAGCCCTGTACACATGATCGGATATCTGATGGAATCTAATCCGATGGATTTTTTAGTCAGATATCCGATGAAGCTGACTTTCATCAGTCTTGCCTGCACACCATCAGTCAAGAATCTGACCGTACCAAAATGTAAGGCCGCATACACATGATCAAATCTATCTGCTGGAAACGGTCGGCCTGATCGTCCCAGCAGACAGATTCGACTGTGTGTATGGGCGAGCCGACGGATTTGGCCACCCGACAGATTTCAAAGCATGCTTTGAAATCTGTCGGCTGGGAACCCGTCCGCCCGACATGTCTGCTGGTTAGTACGCTAACCAGCAGACATGTCTTCTTGCACACGCGCCAAAGTGTTTTACTTCCTGGTGCGGTGACGTGGCGGCGTTAACGTCACCGCGCCGTCTGGCGGCGGGGATTTTAGTTTGATCGTGTGTACAAGATCAAACCAATATGTCCCCAGCAGACAGATTTGTTCAAATCGGTCGGCCCGACCGATTTGAACAAATCTGTCTGCTCGTGTGTACGCGGCCTAAGACGTAAAACACTACGACAAGCCGAAAAAAAATGAAGTTAAATGCTTCCAAGCAGAGACTCAGTTGCTGCTGGATGAACAAATCCCTGCCATAGCTGACCACGATCAGGTGAAAACTCAGAGAAGCAAAGAGACTGAGTACTAAAGAGCACTCCCACCACTTGTAAGGAAGGGACTGTCTCAGTAGGATTAAAAGAGAGATTGTTAACATCGGGACACATAAAAAAAAAAACAACACTCCTACAGGGCTTTTTACTATTCCTTACCCTATCCCTAAAACTAAAAAAGATTTGGCACTAGATCTATTTTAATTGTTTAGCTAGTGACAATTACACCGTAGTATGTTTTAGCAATTTTTAAAACTGTATAATTCTAGAAATAAAATAGTCACAGCTATACCATGGGGGATTATTTGGCTAAAATAATATCAGATTTTACACAGGCTTCAGAGGTACTCACCAAGCATAGTAGGGTAAAGATCCACCAGGGAGACTATATTTGATATGGTTGTTCCAGGTTTTATATTGGGCCCCATTATCAGTAGAGGGATGTGTGCGCTGCCTTCATACATACTCATCTTATAAAACTGTCTGTGTTCCATAGCAAGTTCCCCATGGTCAGATGTATACAGCACATAGGTTGTGTTGAGGAGTCCCGTATCAGTGAGGGCAGAAATAATTTCACCTGCAACAAGACAAGCTTCAGGTTTGAACTACTACTCATCATTCTGTGGATTGTATAAACATAAAGCACAAGCATTGAGCATATTTAGAATATTTCTTACTGCACTTTATCAGATGCTGACAATTATGTTGGTCTGCCTATAGCTTTAGCTATACCATACCGAGTCATTTTACTGGATTTGGTAAAAGCAACACTGTGTAGGAACAGTTACAAGTTACAAGATTAACCCCTTCCCACCTGCCATGCATATATATGTGGCAGCAGGTAGGTGGTCCACGTTCCACACACATGTAATGGTAAAATGTACTGGGCATCCCAAACAGGCAACCATGTTGTCCCACACTGCCATGACAGTTTGTAACAATAAGGAGACAGAAGAACAGCAGTGATTCCTTGTACATCCCCCCAGAATGGAATTTGATATACACCACAAACATTAGGCTTCATACCAGAATAGTCTTATCCCTTCCTTGAGAGGACACATGCAGACCCTCTGCAGACTATTAACTGAATTCACATTTCAGTCTTATTGACCTTGTAAAACCGTCAAACTTGCAAGTTTGAGAAATTTAGAAAAGCAAACGGGTATCATGCCAGATCACCCCCAACGTAAATAACCTAGCTGGAGTCTTTAGCAGTACACATTTCTGTCTCTCTGCTCTGGTAGAATCAATAACTTCAGGGTATTTCATAACTTCTGAAATAATAACAGCACTGCCAAAATGAGGACATATTTACTTGTTGAGAAGCGTTTTAGGTTCAAACACCCCTATATTAGAGGGTATGGGGAGCCAACCGGGCACATTACCCCTCCTGGGTAAAGCTGACAACTGAAACATATCAAACCCTCTGCCCGGCGACATCTCTTCCGGAGTTACTTCCGGGTATCGCTGGCTCCAGCGCTGTGATTGGCCGGAGCCACGATGACATGCGTGAAGGAGCCACCGGTAACGGTGCCATTGCTTCAGTGCGCTGGCACATGCAAACACAGGGGAACGGTTTAGGAGAATTTAAAGGGGTTCTAATGGCTCATGTTTTTTTACCTTCATGCATTCTATACATGAAGGTAAAAAAAAATCTCTGTGCAGAAGCCCCCACCTAAAACTCAATCACTATCCAGTGATGTGCACAGGAGCCTCAGCTCTCTCGGTACGCTCTATCCTCATTGACTGAGAAAGAAGTGTGAGTCATTGTCAATCACAGCCAGTGAGCCAATAAGAGGAGAGAAAGGGCAGGGACCCTGTGGATGGAGATAACCTAGCAGCAGCTCAGGATTGAGCCTGCTTGGGTACCCCAATTGCAAGCTGTTTACTCTGGGGGCACTTTGTAGGAGGGAGGGGCCGGGAGCGCCGGTGGGTGACCCGAGAATTGGGGGTGCTCTGTACAAAACTGTTGCATGGAGCAGGTGAGAAGATATGAATATATACCTATATCTGTATCTGTATATCCCTGTATAATCATATATTGCTATGTCTTCTTATGTAGAGTTCCCCTAGTATGAAGATGTTTTCCTACTAAAATTATTCAATGTTTCTGAATTCTTTTGGTGTTACAACTTGTTGTTGAAACTTTGTTTTTCCCTATTTTCACATGAAATGGTCAGTCAATATTTTTATATGAATTCTCGGAAAGGATTGTTTTGTTGTAATGTCCCTTCACTTATAATTGCTTGATAAACATTCCCAGCATGTAAACTATGTAATCTATCTTTTGTCTTATCGCTTGTTGTCAAAACAACACTTCACTTAACGCCTTGGTAGGGTTACAATAGCCAGATGTGAAGTTATCAAAATAATAAATAATGACATGTATACATGTATTGTGCAAGATTGTGTAATCTGAAATTTGGGCTTGTGCCCTCCATAGACTTTCATGTTAGCCTTTTTCTATAAAAGCCTGTAACATTTTGTAATCCGTATCACTATACTTATGAAAGGAGTGATCCTCTGTACTACAGTGTATTCTGAAGTAAACATACATCTAAGACGAATGCAACTTGTCTGTCGTTGATGTCTTACGTGAAGACTAACTTATCACAGGTAAGTATAACATGCTTTTTTTTTTTAAACAAAAATAACTGCCTTTAATATCACTTTACCTTCAGGGGATCTCCTTCAGACCTGCATTTAAAGCGGAGCTCCACCCTGATATATATATATTTTAAAAAAATCAGAAAAAAATAAATAAAAATGAAATGGAAAAAAAAAAAATACTCACCCTAAATAGGCTGTTGCTATGCGGAAGTCCCGAATCTGCCCTCACGGTCCGCGGTGCTGTTTTCTTACTCCTCCTCATCTGGGTGTCTTCTTGTGAATGGGCCGCGCTGCATTCTGGGAACTGTGTGTATCCCAGAAAGCAGCCGGACCATTCACAAAGCGCCGCGTCGCTCGCACATGCGCAGTAGGAAACGGGCAGTGAAGCCGCACGGCTTCACTGCCTGTTTCCCTGACTGTGGATGGCGGTGCCGGGATCGAGGATCGGCATCGGCGGGGGCCGTCAACGCGGGCGCCTAGGACAGGTAAGTGTCCTTATTCAAAGTCAGCAGCTACACTGTTAGTAGCTGCCGACTTTGAAAAAAAAAAAACGCGGGTGGGTGGAGCTCCGCTTTAACCTGCTTCAAGTGGGTGTTGAATTCCCATAGACTCCCATAGTTGCAAAACCTTTCTGAAGTGAACAAAAGCAATAAACCATACAATCTGCTTGTTGAATTCACTAGCTTTCACTTCTCATCATCACCTATATTGACTAGCTTTCATTGTCCTGATGGTTAATATGCTTTTAAATTGCCCCAAGGCAAAATAAACCCCAATAAAGCATAATCCATTTTGCTCTAGTCTAGTGGAGGAAAAATGTCTTCCTGATCCCCCAAGAGGCAATCGGATATTCCCTGGATCAACTTGACCTAAATCCTTTAATATTCAGTTATACTATGTGGCCCAGATTCAGAAAGAACTTATGCCGACGTATCTACTGATACGCCGCGTAAGTCCATGGATGCGCCGTCGTATCTATGCGCCTTACCCACAAAACTAGATACGCCTGAAAATAGGCTTCTTCCGACCGACGTAACTTTCCTACGGCCGCGTATTGTGGGCGCATAGTTACGCTGGACGCATTCGGCCTTCCCATTTTAAATATGCAAATGAGTAAGATATGCCGATTCACGAACGTAGATGCACCCTGGGCGCATTAATATACGCGGTTTACGTAAGGCTTACGTCCGGCATAAAGTTACCCCTCATATAGCAGGCGCAGGTAATGCAAAGGTATGAGCCAGGGAACGACGCAGTCAAATTTTACGTCACGTACGCCGTTTACGTAGTACTACGTGAATAGGGCTGTGCGTAGGTTTACGTTCACGTCGTAGGCGAATCTTAGGCAGCTATTTCGACGTAACTATGAGCATGCGCACTGGGATGTGTCCAAGAGCCGACACATGCACAGTTCGTTTTTTTTAAGATGTGGCCATCATTTGCATGTGGTCACGCTTCATTAAAATGTATCACTCCCACTTCCAGCCCACTTCCATTTACGCTGCCTTACGCCGACCAATATACGCTACGCCGGCGCAACGTTGGGAGCATTTGCTTTGTGAATTCTAAGCTTCCCTCTCAGCGTTGCACTGGCGTAGCGTAAATGAGATGCGCTACGCCGGCATAAAGATGCGCCGATCTACGTGAATCCGGGCCTGTGCATTTAGAAAAAAATCCAGGCCTTTTTTAACCACTTCCATACAGGGCACTTATACACCTTCCTGCCCAGACCAATTTTCAGCTTTCAGCGCTGTTGCATTTTGAATGACACTTGCGCGATCGTGCTACACTGTACCCAAACTAAATTTGTATAATTTTGTTCCCACAAATAGAGCTTTTTTTTGGTTGTACTTGATCACCTCTGGGAATTTTATTTTCTGCAAAAAAAAAATGTAAAAGAACGATTTTTTTTTAAAACAAATGCTTTTGTTTCTGTTACAAAACTTTGTAAATAAGTACGTTTTCTCCTTCACTGATGGGCACTGATGGGGCTGCACTGATAAGGCGGCACTGATGGGCACCAATGAAGTGGAATTGATGGGCACTAATATGCAGCACTGATGGTGCACTGATAGGCGGCAGGGATGGGCACTGATAGGCAGCATTGATAAGCACAGATAGGTGGCACGGATGGGCACAGATAGGCAGCACGGATGGGCACAGATAGGCGGCATGGATGGGCACAGATAGGTGGCACGGATGGGCACTGATAGGTAGCACGGATGGGCATGGGTGGGCACTGATAGGTGGCACGGATGGACATGGATGTACTGTATTATATTGTACTTATGGATGCCAATCAGTGCCAAACAACAATGCCTGCCAATCAGTGATGCCCATTGTGGGCACTGATTGGCATCCATTGTGGGCACCGATTGGCATCCCTGGTGGTTTAGGGTGGCATACCTGGTGGAGGGCATCCCTGGTGGTCTGGTGGCATCCCCGGTGGTCTAGTGGCATCCCTGGTAGTCTAGTGTGGGCATCCTTGGGGGGCTGTGCTGATAATCGATCAGCACAAACCCCCCTGTCAGAGGAGCAGCCGATCGGCTCTCCTCTACTCACGTCTGACAGACCCGAGTGAGGAAAAGCCAATAACCGGCTCTTCTTGTTTACATCATGATCAGCCGTGATTGGACACGGCTGATCACATGGTAAAGAGTCTCCGTCAGAGACTCTTTACCTAGATTGGTGTTGCGGGATGTCAGACTGACACTCTGCAACAACGATCGCCGCGATACGCGCCCCCGAGGGCCCGCAGCGGCTTAATATCCTGAGGACGTCATATGACGTCCAGTCAGGGTATTGAAACCACTTTTCTGCCGTCATTTTGTTATAGGGTGGGCGGCAAGTGGTTAAAGCAATCTTCTGAGCTGGACAGAACCACCTCTGGAGGGAGTCTATTTCACATTTTCACAGCTTTTACTGTGAAGAACCCTTTCTAAATCTGAAGATTAAATCTCTTTTCCTCTAGACGTAAAGAGTGCTCCCTTGTCCTCTGTGATGACCTTAAAGTGAATAACTCTAAAAAAGTTCACTTTATGAACTACTTATGTATTTATACATGTTGATTATAACCCCCTTAATCTCCTCTTCTCGAGAAAGAATAAATTCAGTTTCTCTAACCTTTCCTCATAGCTGAAATCTTCCATGCCTCTTATCAGTTTGGTTGCCCTTCTCTGCACTTTCTCCAGTTCCTTGATATCCTTTTTGAGAACTAGTGCCCAAAACTGGACTGCATATTCCAGATGAGGTCTTATTAATGATTTGTACAGGGGCAAAACTATATCTCTCTTTCTAGAGTTTCTAGAGGATTTTGTTTGCTTTGAAAACCACAGCTTGGCATTGCATGCTTTTATTAAGCTTATAAACAACCATATATTTCTCTACCATTCATTCCCCCCGTTGTACACTCCCTAGTTTGTATGATGCATGCATTCATTTATCAACATTAAACCTCATTTGCCTCTTAGCTGCCCAATTAGACAGAGCATTGAGGTTGGCTTGTAACTTGGAGACATCCTGTAAGGACGTTATTCCATTGCAAAGCTTGGTGTCATCTGCAAAGACTGAAATGATACTTTGAAAAGTAAGGGTCACAACACTGAACTTTGGGGTATACCATTAATAACCTTAGACTATTCAGTATGAATGTATTCCTTCATGTATTCAGTGTCATGGACCTCGAAATACTGAAGTGTTTCTACGTGAAATCCTAATTCATGTATTACAGAAGATGGGACATTACGGATAGTTCATATTCCAGGATGTCTTGAGATTACAGGAGATTTTATTCTGAACCCCAACCAGGTCAATAGACTCAGAAGAGATACTCATTGTCCACTCTGTGATAACCCTATTTAAAAGCCTTTTGATTATCAGGTAAATGTCTTCTGCCCTGTCTCAACTCTCCAGACAGTTCCATTGTTCTGTTGCTGGCTATTGTGTACATTGATTGCCCCCTGGGGCTTGTGTCTGAATACACATAAGTCTTTCTATTCAAATCCTTTCGGACCAATCTCTGCTGTGTCATTTTCAAGTCCTCATTTGCATGGAAGGTGGACCTGATGGGGAACTGATGGGACTGTAAAAAGGACCAATAAGAAATCGGTTGTTGGGGGCGGGATGTTCCAAATCCTGTATAAAAGTGTGCTGTGTACTTTCAATAAAGTGTGTCCTGTTTACATCCAGCATTAAGCCTTGGCTCATGTATGGATTATTCTGCGATTCCAGGGATATTCCTACTCGTGGAATATTGGGTGATTTTCTTTTAAACCAGAAGAAGGGAGAGGATGACGGGGATATGTTCTACGACCGTCACATTCAGTAAGAATCATTAACCAACACTCTCTGAATTTGGTCTTTTAGTCAGTTTTCTATCCATTTGCAAACTGATCTTTCCAAGCCTGTTACACATGAGCCGACGTCCACAACCACTCCACTGTCCAAGGTTTTACTTACCTCCTCATAAAAATAAATCAGATTTGCTTGACAACTTGTGTCTTTCATGAATCCATGCTGTCTGTTGCGTAAAATATTTTTTTCTAGCAAAAATCCATCTATTTGCCCTTATATTAAACTCTCCAGTATCTTCCCATACATAGAGGTTAAACTAACAGGTCTATAGTTACTTGGTAAAGACTAAGTTTAGGCACCACGTTGGCCTTACGCCAATCCAGTGGTACTATCCCAGTCATTAAAAATTTGAAATAATGTCTTTGAAATGACAGCCCAATTATTTTAGGATCTGTGTGTGGATGCCATCCAGTCCAAGTGCTTTATTCGCCTTTATTCTGTCTAAATATTTCTGGACAATATTAATTTTGAGCCATAGTGGTTCATTTGGGACTGTGCCAATAATATTTATATTATGGATATGAGCTCCTCCCTGCTCCTTTGTCCTGTTCTTCTTTATGTCCCATCATGCTACCTCCTCACACCCTGGTTCCCTTGTAGAAAATCTGTCAAGGAGATCTTATTTTTAGAACTCTCCCTTCTAAATAATCCTGTTTCTGCTTGTAGGCAGGTGCAGTCTATTTTCTCCACCACCGGTGGCGCTTGTTCACAGGGGTAATGCAGGCAGAGAGCGAAGTCAAGAGGAACCTAGCTTCTCTAGAGCCTCCTCGGTCTTAAGGAGGCAACTAGTCAATTGGATTTTAGCACTCTGTAACGGAATGACCCATGACAACCAGAGACTTTTGAAGGATGAGGGGTACTCCCGTGCCAGCGTCACTAATAACTCTTGGGTCTAGGGTCACCCTGCGCTACCTTTTGGGCATAGGGTGACTGAGAAATATTAATTATAAATTACATGAGATGGGACATTACTGTTAATTCATGTATTGCAGGAGATCTGGACATATGACAGGTGATTTCATTCTGACCCCCAACCGGTCAATAAGAGTGTCTCCTTCAATGTGAGGACACATGCTTTTGAGATGCTAATTGAGTCTGTACTGGGGTGAGGTGGATTTGAGCTTGGTAGACAGCCTGGCTCCTGAAATACCTCTCATTATGTATGCTAATAATGTTTAGTAAAGGAATGTGACTTCTCAGCTGTAGTAATTAGGTCATGTTAAATCGGTGCCAAAATATATGACATAGGAATGTGTATTCTGCAGGTGAATAGCTGTTGTCAGAGACGGGACGTCTGGGGGATAATTACCTCCTCTGAATGTCATTATCTAAAATAATGTGATTGAAGCCACACTGTGTGATGAGGGGGGTGGAGAGTTTCATTGTTCCTTTGATAACTGTGACATGTTTGTATTTGTATAAGAACCAGCTGAGTTGACCATGAAAACGTTCATACATTTTGGAACAAGAACAGAGCTGCCTGTCTCGTCCTTGTTCTGGGGAATGAAATGGGTCCTGTTGGCTGGATTGTCGGATAAGCTGTCGTGGTTGGGGCGATGGAATGGATATCGTAAACGGTGGTGACCGTTACACACTCCATGTGATTTTAGTGGCCATCTTAAGTCAGGCAGAGTCTATTTAAGTCCCTGGCTTCCAGGTTTTCCCACATATTTTCCAAGTAGCTAGAGTAGGCACAGGTCACCCGTCTGTTAGGGACAGTGCATAGTGTCAAGGAAAGGTTCCGGAGGAATATGGAAAGTGCAGGGACAAACCATCCTCCCTAGTAGCCTCCCTATTTGGATGCAGGCCTGCCAGGCCTCTTTCCACTTCTCAAGATAGACAGTGTTGGTACCTGTGGTCCACCACTCTACTGCCGTTTTGCTGTTACAACTTGTGCTGCCGGTCGGGTTTCTTTTCTGCTGGTCCTGTTTGTTTTTGCTGGAATTTGTCATAATATGTTCTTGAAATTGCACCTGGGCTCTGTGTGTTTTATGCCGCCGCACCACACTGTACCTACCCACATGCTTGTTAAAGATGTTACATTAATAACGTTGTTTTTCATTTTTACATACTGGGAATGTGCCTCTATCTGCCAAAAAAATAAAAATATGTTTCTCTGGACAACAAAATTAAAGGTTAGCAGAACACCTGCTGAGTCTGAAGCAGCAATTTGTTTTCTCTATTTGTTGTTCAGATTTTGTGCTTAAACTCATGCAGAAACACTTAACTCTAAGCAAGCCTGCGAATCTGTAAACTTGAATTTTAAGGCCAGTAAAATCCACATTATGGAACCTAAATGTCAGTGCCTGTGAGTATTGCATCAAGATGATTAGCATGAGAACCAGGCAAGTAGCAATTTTGTTAATGAATTCATCATTGACAGGCTGCATAGTTCTCCAATGACAGGTTAACACCAGAGAATTAATGACATAACCGGGGGACGTACTAAACTGCATATTGGGATGATGGGATGATTGGATTATTGGCTGCAATACTGAGAACTCTCACTAGATGTCAGTGCACTTTATACCCATATAAATGGTAATGATTCTGTTGTTTCTCAACTAATGTTATTCTTTCCTGCCCTGCGTGATACAATGTTGCAAGAAGCAGTTGCTAATGTTTAACTGTTCACTTGCTGTTTTTTTTTACAGGATCATAGTAAATTATACTGAATTAATGGAAAAATTACATTTGACCTGTTTTTGATGGAAATATGGGTAGAATTATTACATGGCAATATATTAAACCCATTTCTAATAATAAGATGCATATAATTATTTTTCTACATGGGGATTATGGGTGGAATATTGGTTATAAATATACATAGGGATATATTCAACCAATTTCTGATAATAATATGCATATAATTATTTTTCTACATGGGGATTATGGGTGGAATATTGGTTATAAATATACATAGGGATATATTCAACCCATTTCTGATAATAATATGCATATAATTATTTTTCTACATGGGGATTATGGGTGGAATATTGGTTATAACAATACATGGCAATATATTAAACCCATTTCTGATCATAATATGCATATAATTATTTGTCTACATTGGATTATGGTTGGAATATTGGCTATAAATATACATAGGAATATATTTAACCCATTTCTGATAATAATATACATATAATTATTTTTCTACATGGGATTATGGGTGGAATATTGGCTATTAATATACATAGGAATATATTTAACCCATTTATGATAATAATATACATATAATTTTTTTTTTACATGGGATTATGGATGGAATATTGGTTATAAATATACATAGGGATATATTCAACCCATTTATGATCATAATATGCATATCATTATTTGTCTACATTGGATTATGGGTGGAATATTGGCTATAAATATACATAGGAATATATTTAACCCATTTCTGATAATAATATACATATAATTATTTTTCTACATGGGATTATGGGTGGAATATTGGCTATTAATATACATAGGAATATATTTAACCCATTTATGATAATAATATACATATAATTTTTTTTTTTACATGGGATTATGGATGGAATATTGGTTATAAATATACATAGGACTATATCAAACCCATTTCTAATAATATGCATATAATTATTTGTCTACATTGGATTATGGGTGGAATATTGGTTGTAAAAATACATGGCAATATATTAAACCCATTTCTGATAATAATATGCATATAATTATTTTTCTACATGGGATTATGGACGGAATATTGGCTATAAATATACATAGGAATATATTTAACCCATTTCTGATAATAATATACATATAATTTTTTTTTTACATGGGATTATGGGTGGAATATTGGCTATTAATATACATAGGAATATATTTAACCCATTTATGATAATAATATACATATAATTTTTTTTTTACATGGGATTATGGATGGAATATTGGTTATAAATATACATAGGGATATATTCAACCCATTTATGATCATAATATGCATATAATTATTTGTCTACATTGGATTATGGGTGGAATATTGGTTTTAAAAATACATGGCAATACATTAAACCCATTTCTGATAATAATATGCATATAATTATTTTTCTACAAGGGTTTATGAGTGGAATATTGGTTATAAATATACATGACAATATATTAAACCCATTTCTAATAATATTATGCATATAATTATTTTTCTACATTGGATTATGGGTGGAATATTGGTTTTAAAAATACATGGCAATATATTAAACCCATTTCTAATAATATGCATATAATTTTTTTTCTACAAGGGTTTATGAGTGGAATATTGGTTATAAATATACATGACAATATATTAAACCCATTTCTAATAATATTATGCATATAATTATTTTTCTACATTGGATTATGGGTGGAATATTGGTTATTACTATACATAGGAATATATTTAACCCATTTATGATAATAATATACATATAATTATTTTTCTACATGGGGATTATGGATGGAATATTGGTTATAAATATACATAGGGATATATTCAACCAATTTATGATCATAATATGCATATAATTATTTGTCTACATTGGATTATGGGTGGAATATTGGTTGTAAAAATACATGGCATATATTAAACCCATTTCTGATAATAATATGCATATAATTATTTTTCTACATGGGATTATGGGTGGAATATTGCTTATAAAAATACATGACACTATATTAAACCCATTTCTAATAATAATATGCCTATAATTATTTGTCTACATTGGATTATGGGTGGAATATTGGTTATAAAAATACATGGCAATATATTAAACCCATTTCTGATAATAATATGCATATAATTATTTGTCTACATTGGATTATGGATGGAATATTGGTTATAAAAATACATGTCAATATATTAAACCCATTTCTGATAGTATGCATATAATTATTTTTCTACATGGGATTATGGATGGAATATTGGTTATAAATGTACATAGGACTACATCAAACCCATTTCTAATAATAATATGCATATAATTATTTTTCTACATGGGATTATGGGTGGAATATTGGTTAAAAATATACATAGTACTATATTAAACCCATTTCTGATAATAATATGCATATAATTATTTTTCTACAAGGGTTTATGAGTGGAATATTGGTTATAAATATACATGACAATATATTAAACCCATTTCTAATAATATTATGCATATAATTATTTTTCTACATTGGATTATGGGTGGAATATTGGTTATAAATATATATGGCAATATATTAAACCCATTTCTAATAATAATATGCATATAATTATTTTTCTACATGGGATTATGGATGGAATATTGGTTATAAAAATACATAGGGATATATTAAATCCATTTTTAATAATAATATGCATATAATAATTTTTCTGCATGGGATTATGGGTGGAATATTGGTTATAAAAATACGTAGGGATATATTAAATCCATTTCTAATAATAATATGCATATACTTATTTTTCTACATGGGATTATGGATGGAATATTGCCTATAAATATACATGACAATATATTAAACCCATTTCTGATAATAATATGCATATCATTTTTTTTCTACATGGGGATTATGGATGGAATATTGGTTATAAAAATACATAGGGATATATTCAACCCATTTATGATGATAATATGCATATAATTATTTTTCTACATGGGATTATGGGTGGAATATTGGTTATAAAAATACGTAGGGATATATTAAATCCATTTCTAATAATAATATGCATATACTTATTTTTCTACATGGGATTATAGGTGGAATATTGGTTATAAAAATACATGACAATATATTAAACCCATTTCTGATAATATGCATATAATTTTTTTTCTACATGGGGATTATGGATGGAATATTGGTTATAAAAATACATAGGGATATATTCAACCCATTTATGATAATAATATGCATATAATTATTTTTCTACATGTGATTATGGGTGGAATATTGGTTGTTAAAATACATGGCAATATATTAAACCCATTTCTGATAATAATATACGTATAATTATTTTTCTACATGGGATTATGGATGGAATATTGGCTATAAATATACATGGCAATATATTAAACCCATTTCTGATAATAATATGCATATAATTATTTTTCTACATTGGATTATGGGTGGAATATTGCTTATAAAAATACATGGCAATATATTAAACCCATTTCTAATAATAATCTACATATAATTATTTTTCTACATGGGATTATGGGTGAAATATTGGCTATAAATATACATATGAATATATTTAACCCATTTCTCATAATAATATACATATAATTATTTTTCTGCATGGGATTATGGGTGGAATATTGGTTATAAATATACATGGCAATATATTAAACCCATTTCTAATAATAATATGCATATAATTATTTTTCTACATGGGATTATGGATGGAATATTGGTTATAAATATACATATGAATATATTTAACCCATTTCTGATAATAATATACATATAATTATTTTTCTACATGGCATTATGGGTGGAATATTGGCTATAAATATACATATGAATATATTTAACCCATTTCTGATAATAATATACATATAATTATTTTTCTACATGGGATTATGGGTGGAATATTGGTTATAAATATACATGGCAATATATTAAACCCATTTCTGATAATAATATGCAAATAATTATTTTTCTACATTGGATTATGGGTGGAATATTGCTTATAAAAATACATGGCAATATATTAAACCCATTTCTAATAATAATATGCTTATAATTATTTTTCTACAAGGGATTATGGGTGGAATATTGGTTATAAATATGCATAGGAATATATTAAACCAATTTCTGATAATAATATGCATATGAATATTTTTCTACATGGGATTATGGATGGAATATTGGTTATAAATATACATAGGGATATATTCAACCCATTTATGATAATAATACGCATATAATTATTTTTCTACATGGGATTTTGGATGGAATATTGGTTATAATTATACATGGCAATATATTAAACTGATTTCTGATAATAGGCATATAATTATTTTTCTACAAGGAATTATGGGTGGAATATTGGCTATAAATATAAAAAGGAATATATTTAACCCATTTCTAATAATAATATACATATAATTATTTTTCTACTTGAGATTATAGATGGAATATTGGTTATAAATATACATAGGGATATATTCAACCCATTTCTAATAATAATATGCAGATCATTATTTTTCTACATTGGATTATGGGTGGAATATTGGTTATAAATAATAATATACATATAATTATTTTTCTACTTGAGATTATAGATGGAATATTGGTTATAAATATACATAGGGATATATTCAACCCATTTCTAATAATAATATGCAGATCATTATTTTTCTACATTGGATTATGGGTGGAATATTGGTTATAAATAAACATGGCAATATATTAAACCCATTTCTGCTAATAATATGCATATAATTATTTTTCTACAAGGGATTATGGGTGGAATATTGGTTATAAATATACATAGGACTATATTAAACCCATTTCTGATAATAATGTGCATAGAATTATTTTTCTACATGGGATTATGGGTGGAATATTGGTTATAAATATACATGACAATATATTAAACCCATTTCTAATAATAATGTGCATACAATTATTTTTCTACATGGGGATTATGGGTGGAATATTGGTTATAAATATACATAGGGATATATTCAAGCCATTTCTGATAATAATATGCATATAATTATTTTTCTATAAGGGGATTATGGATGGAATATTGGTTATAAATAAACATGGCAATATATTAAACCCATTTCTGCTAATAATATGCATATAATTATTTTTCTACAAGGGATTATGGGTGGAATATTGGTTATAAATATACATAGGACTATATTAAACCCATTTCTGATAATAATGTGCATAGAATTATTTTTCTACATGGGATTATGGGTGGAATATTGGTTATAAATATACATGACAATATATTAAACCCATTTCTAATAATAATGTGCATACAATTATTTTTCCACACGCGATTATGGGTGAAATATTGGCTATAAATATACATATAATTATTTTTCTACAAGGGAATTATGGGTGGAATATCGGTTATAAATAGACATGGGAATATATTCAACCCATTTATGATAATATGCATATCATTTTTCTACATGGGATTATGGATGGAATATTGGTTATAATTATACATAGGACTATATCAAACCAATTTCTAATAATATGCATATAATTATTTTTCTACATGGGATTATGGGTGGAATATTGGTTATAAATATACATGACAATATATTAAACCCATTTCTAATAATAATGTGCATAAAATTATTTTTCTACATTGGATTATGGGTGGAATATTGGTTATAAATATACATGGGGATATATTTAACCCATTTATGATAATATGCATATAATTATTTTTCTACATGGGATTATGGGTGGAATATTGGTTATGAACATACATGGCAATATATTAAACCCATTTCTAATAATAATATGCATATAATTATTTTTCCACACGCGATTATGGGTGAAATATTGGCTATAAATATACATATAATTATTTTTCTACATGAGATTATGGATGGAATATTGGTTATAAATATATATGGCAATATATTAAAACAATTTCTGATAATAATATGCATATAATTATTTTTCTACAAGGGAATTATGGGTGGAATATCGGTTATAAATATACATGGGAATATATTCAACCCATTTATGATAATATGCATGTAATTTTTTCTACATGGGATTATGGATGGAATATTGGTTATAAATATACATAGGACTATATCAAAACCATTTCTAATAATATGCATATAATTATTTTTCTACATGGGATTATGGGTGGAATATTGGTTATAAATATACATAACAATATATTAAACCCATTTCTAATAATAATATGCATATAATTTTTTTTCTACATGGGGATTATGGTTGGAATATTGGTTATAAATATACATAGGGATATATTAAACCCATTTCTTATAATAATATGCATATCATTTTTTTCTACATGGGATTATGGGTGGAATATTGGTTATAAATATACATGGCAATATATTAAACCCATTTCTACAGTAATAATAATATGCATATAATTATTTTTCTACATGGGGATTATGGTTGGAATATTGGTTAAAAATATACATAGGAATATATTCAACCCATTTATGATATACATATGCATATAATTATTTTTCTACAAGGGGATTATGGATGGAATCCATTTCTGATAATAATATGTATATAATGTATTTTCTACATGGGGATTATGGGTGGAATATTGGTTATAAATATACATGGCAAATATTAAACCCATTTCTGATAATATGCATATAATTATTTTTCTACATGGGAATATTGGGCCAGATTCACAGAGCCATTACGCCTGCGTTTCAGGAGATGCGCTGCGTAAGTCTAAATTTGCACGTGTGTTTCGATGCGCCGCAAACGATATACGCAAGAAATGTACTTTTTTTGACCCGGCTAACGTTCGATAGACTGGCGCATCCGTCCGCGCAAAACTGCGCTAGACACACCATTGATTTGCTAGTCAAATATGCAAATGAGGGAGTTACAGGGATCCACAAAAGAACGTTGGTGCAGCGCAGGCTACGCAGTGTGCACAACAGCAAAATGTCCTGTCTAAAATTAGACCATATAAAAGCTGGTCTAAAAAGAGAAAAATCGTCTACATGTCAGATAAAGCAACACTGTTAGTGAGGAGCTCAGCAGTCACACTTGCTGCACAACAATCTGTATGCCAACATGCCAGGGACATCCTTGCTCATAGCTATACTACTGACTTTAGAGAAGCAAAGAAGGAGGAGGGCACAGAGGATGGCACGGGAGAGGGTATACCGCACACGCATAGACCTGTTTGGCATGAGTGATTCTGAGGTGTATCGCATCTTCAGATTCACCCCTCATGCCATCCTGGAATTAACCATAACCCTGCAGGAGGACATCACCAGCCCAACACACCGCTCACATGCAGTGCAGCCACTGGTCAAGGTCCTGGCAACACTCCATTTCCTGGCCAGTGGCTCTTTTCAAAGAACAAGTGGAGTGGTGGCTGGGATGTCACAATCCTCCATGAGCAGATGTGTGCACCAGGTTGTCCCCGCAATCCTCAGACGCATGGCCAACCAAATCATCAAACCCACCACTGAGGACCTGCGGCTGAAGGCAATGACAGATTTCTACAGAATTGCCAGATTCCCACACACCGTGGGGGCCATTGATTTCGCACATGTGGCACTCCAGCCCCCCCATGAGACAGAGCACATGTACCGCAATCGGAAGCATTGGCATTCCATCAACGTACAGGTGATAGTCGATGCCCAAGGCCTCATATGGCACGTCCGTGCCAAACACCCCGGATCCAGCCATGACAGCTACATCTACAATCAAAGCCCCATCCCAGTGGAATTCGAACAGAACATGTATGGGGACACCTGGCTGGTTGGTGAGTGACATGGGTGGCAGGCATGACTGTACCCCCCCATGATGCACGCATCACAATGGGTACATGCATGACTAACATCCTCCTGTCTTTTCCCTTGCAGGTGACTCTGCATATCCACTGGGACCCCATCTCATGACTCCTATCCGGAACCCCCAAACCCCAGGAGAGGAAAGATAAAATGAAGCCCACGCCCAAACACGTGCAGTGGTGGAGCGCACCTTAGGCCTCCTGAAGTCACGTTTCCGATGCCTGGATAAGTCTGGGGGTACCCTGTTGTATTCCCCAAACTTTGTGTGCCAGATCATCGGTGCATGTTGCCTGCTGCACAACTTCGCAGTAAGAAAGGGCCTGCAGATTAACCTACGTGATGACCTGACCCCCGAACCAGACAATCCCCCCCTAACCGAGGCTACCCCGTCTTCTGAGGGAAGAGCAGCCAGGAGACAGCTCACATCTTTGCACGTTAAACACACATTAATCATGGCACAATGAGAATGCATGCATGCACACAACTGTGGTCCCTAGCACACACACCCCACATCCTCATCAAATTGGATTAGCACAAGCCCACCATGCAGGACTTGTGAGCAGCAACGCCACGGCTCCAATTTTATCACTGTACATTCAAACACCATTCACACGGACCTGGGAATCACTTCTCCCTGGTCCTTGGGAACCCTTCTCCACCAAAAATGAGGATGACACCCCTTTTCCGGCAGGAATATCACCCCCACATTCAAACAGCATTCACAACACAAAAAAAAATAAAAAATGGGCAAAAAAAAGCCCCCCAAAAAAAAATCAGGAAAAAAAAGGGGGAAAACAAATTAATGCCGCTGGCATGAGCCACGCCTGGGGGCGCCCACGGCCATGGCCCCGGCTCCTCAGGGAAGACTCATGGGGGGGGTAATCTGGGGAAGGAGGAGCAGCCCCTGGTCTCTGCCCACCTGGCGGCCTGCCCTCCAAGGCCACGGCAATTCTGTCCAGGCCAGCACTTAGTGATGCTGTATTGGCCTGGATAGCCTGGGTGAGGGCCCTCACATCATGCCCAACGTCTGCTGTTGTAGTCTGCAGTTCGTTTAGGCAGTTTGTAAGAGCTTGGGAGTGCCAGTCTAGGTTCCCAAGCGTATCCTTTATGGAGGACAGGCTCTCCTCCATCCGCTCCAAAGTCTGGCTGACCTGTCCAAGATGGCGGGTCTGAAGGGCCTGGTTCCTTCTCAGATTGGCGGGGAGAACCTCGGCCACCCCCCTGGTCTTCTGGGACGACTTCCTGCCTCCAGCTGATGCTTGTGGCTGGGGAGAAGTGGAGCCCCTTGGCAGGGGAGCCCTGTTGGGGGAGGAGTGGGAGGGGATACACCTTATGGAGGGCTGGCTGCTGCCAGCCAGAGGGGAAGAGTCCTCCAAAAACAAGAGGCCCCTGCCTGACATGAACTCCTCCTCAAACTCCTCCTCCGAGGACTCCGGCATTGTCTGGGGGTCCTCATCAGGCTGCTGTCCTGCACATCTGTGGATGACACAAAACATTCACAGGTTGGAGGATCCACACACTTGCCACATATTCCCTCCCCCCCCCCCACACACATGCTACACACCTGATAGGGCAAAAAAACGTACCTGTCCTCACGGGCTCCTGACTGGAGTCATAGCCAGGCAGGCCCTCCACTTGTTGCCTATGAAAGGTCTGGGCCACCGCACTCTCCTCCGCTGTCAGCCTAACAGGGCATGGTCCGCCCCCTCCAGTTCATTGATTTTCTTTTCGATCCCCTTGCGTGTCCGGGTCTCCCCCCCCCCCCCCAACAGAATATACCTGGTCGGTAATCATCTGCAGAATCTCCCTCCTCCTGGCCGGGGTGGTGTTGGCACTCTCCGGGCCGTGGAGGAAACGCCCATATTGGGAATTGGCCCGGCCAATTATTTGTTTCTCCCCCAAAGAAAAATTCATCTTACACTTCCTCTCAGTCATACTCATACAAAAACTCGCTCACAAACAATCAACAAAAATCACACACAAAAACAAGCAGGAAAAATCAAGCAACAAAACAAACAAACCAAAATCTATCAACCAAAAAGTCTCACAACCAGTCACCAAAAAACACTATCAAATATATTATCCAAAACACTAGATCACACAGTCAACAAAGATCACAAAGACAAGTCACAACGCAACAAACAACAGAACAAAAGCACCTTGCTGTATAGGGAGGGATACAAAGGGATGTACTTTTGCAAAGGAAAGGCGTTTGTGTCTGTCTATTTATGCTGTCTGCGTAGTTCACTAAGTTGCCCGGGTCCACTTCCAATTTCACTGATTGCGCCGTTCCCGAGTTGGGAGCATGCGTACAGAGGTGCTGACCATGGTCTGCTTCATGTGCGCATGCGCGATCCGGCCGGCCCTTCATTTGCATGGGGTCACGGCTCATTTAAATGTAACACGCCCACGTCCTTCCCAATTTGAATTACTCCTCCTTGCGCCTCTGAAATAACGTTGCACAGGCGCAAATTTCTGCGCAAAACCTACGAGAAAAGGGTGATTGCGCCGCTACTTTGCGCCAGTCTAACGTAAAGGCGGTGCGCTACGCCGGTCCAATAATGCACAGATGTACGTGAATCTGGCCCAATATATCCCTATGTATATTTATAACCAATATTCCACCCATATCCAATCCCTATGTAGAAAATAAATTGTATGCATATTATTATCAGAAATGGGTTTAATATATCCCCATGTATATTTATATGTATATTTATAACCAATATTCCATCCATAATCCCATGTAGAAAAATAATTATATGCATATTATTATTAGAAATGGTTTGAATGTATCCCTATGTATATTTATAACCAATATTCCATCCATAATCCCATGTAGAGAAATAATTATATGCATAATACTATCAATAATGGTTTGAATATATTCCCATGTATATGTATAACCAATATTCCACCTATAATCCCATGTAGAAAAATATTTGTATGCATATTATTAGAAATGGGTTCAATATATCCCTATGTATATTTATTACCAATATTCCATCCATAATCCCATGTAGAAAATAAATTATATGCATATTATGATCAGAAATGGGTTTAATATATCCCCATGTATATTTATGACCAATATTCTATTCATAATCCCATGTAGAAAAATAATTCTATGCATATTGTTATCAGAAATGGGTTGAATATATCCCTATGTATATTTATAACCAAAATTCCATCCATAATCCCTGTGTAGAAAATAAATTATATGCATAATATTATCAGTAATGGGTTTAATATATCCCCATGTATATTTATAACCAATATTCCACCCACGATCCCCTTATAGAAAAATAATGATATGCATATTCATATCAGAAATGGGTTTAATATATTCCTATGTATATTTATAACCAATATTCCATCCATAATCCCATGTAGAAAAATAATTATATGCATCATATTATCAGTAATGGGTTTAATATATCCCTATGTATATGTATTACCAATATTCCATCCATAATCCCATGTAGAAAAATAATTATATGCTTATTCAAATCAGAAATGGGTTTAATATATTGCCATGTATATTTATAACCAATATTCCACCCATTATCCCATGTAGAAAAATAATTAAAGGCATATTATTATAAGAAATTGATTTAATATATCCCTATGTATATTTATAACCAATATTCCACCCATAATCCCATGTAGAAAAATAATTATATGTATACCATTATCAGAAATGGGTTAAATATATTCCTATGTATACTTATAGCCAATATTCCACCCATAATCCCATGTAGAAAACTAATTATATGCTTATTATTATCATAAATGGGTTGAAAATATCCCTATGTATATTTATAACCAATATTCCATCCATAATCCCATGTAGAAAAATATTCATATGCATAGTATTATCAGAAATGAGTTTAATATATTGCCATGTATATTTATAACCAATATTCCACCCATAATCCCATGTAGAAAAATAATTATATGCGTATTATTATCAATAATTGGGTTGAATATATCCTATGTATATTTATAACCAATATTCCACCCATAATCCCATGTAGAAACATAATTATATGCATATTATTATTAGAAATGGGTTTAATATATTGCCATGTAGAAAAATAATTATATGCATATTATTATTAGAAATGGGTTTAATATATTGCCATGTAGAAAAATAATTATATGCATATTATTATTAGAAATGGGTTTAATATATTGCCATGTATATTTATTCCACCCATAATAAATGCCATGTACCAATATTCCACCCATAATCCCATGTAGAAAAATAATTATATGCGTATTATTATCATAAATGGGTGGAATATATCCTATGTATATTTATAACCAATATTCCACCCATAATGCCATGTAGAAAAATAATTATATGCATATTATTATTAGAAATGGGTTTAATATACTGCCATGTATATTTATAACCAATATTCCACCCATAATCCCATGTAGAAAAATAATTATATGCGTAATATTATCATAAACGGGTTGAATTATCCCTATGTATATATATAAGCAATATTCCATCCATAATCCCCATGTAGAAAAATAATTATATGCATATTATTATTGGAAATGGGTTTAATATATTGCCATGTATATTTATAACCAATATTCCACCCATAATCCCATGTAGAAAAATAATTATATGCGTATTATTATCAGAAATGGGTTGAATTATCCCTATGTATATTTATAAGCAATATTTCATCCATAATCCCCATGTAGAAAAATAATTAAATTAATATTATTATTAGAAATGGGTTTAATATATTGCCATGTATATTTATAACCAATATTCCACCCATAATCCCATGTAGAAAAATAATTATATGTATACCATTATCAGGCATTGGTTAAATATATTCCTATGTATATTTATAGCCAATATTCCACCCATAATCCCATGTAGAAAAATAATTATATGCGTATTATTATCATAAATGGGTTGAATATATCCCTATGTATATTTATAACCAATATTCCATCCATAATCCCATGTAGAAAAATATTCATATGCATATTGTTATCAGAAATTGGTTTAATATATTCCTATGCATATTTATAACCAATATTCCACCCATAATCCCTTGTAGAAAAATAATTATATGCATATTATTATTAGAAATGGGTTTAATATATTGCCATGTATTTTTATAAGCAATATTCCACCCATAATCCAATGTAGAAAAATAATTATATGCATATTATTATCAGAAATGGGTTTAATATATTGCCATGTATATTTATAACCAATATTCCACCCATAATCCCATGTAGAAAATTAATTATATGTATATTATTATCAGAAATGGGTTAAATATATTCATATGTATATTTATAGCCAATATTCCACCCATAATCCCATGTAGAAAAATAATTATATGCATATTATTATCAGAAATGGGTTTAATATATTGCCATGTGTTTGTATAACCAATATTCCACCCATAATCCCCATGTAGAAAAATAATTGTATGCATTTTATTATCAGAAATGGGTTTAATATATTGCCATGTATATTTATAACCAATATTCCACCCATAATCCCATGTAGAAAATTAATTATATGTATATTATTATCAGAAATGGGTTAAATATATTCATATGTATATTTATAGCCAATATTCCACCCATAATCCCATGTAGAAAAATAATTATATGCGTATTATTATTAGAAATGGGTTTAATATATTGCCATGTATATTTATAACCGATATTCCACCCATAATCCCATGCAGAAAAATAATTATATGTATATTATTATGAGAAATGGGTTAAATATATTCATATGTATATTTATAGCCAATATTCCACCCATAATCCCATGTAGAAAAATAATTATATGTATACCATTATCAGGCATTGGTTAAATATATTCCGAGGTATATTTATAGCCAATATTCCACCCATAATCCCATGTAGAAAAATAATTATATGCGTATTATCATAAATGGGTTGAAAATATCCCTATGTATATTTATAACCAATATTCCATCCATAATACCATGTAGAAAAATATTCATATGCATATTATCAGAAATTGGTTTAATATATTCCTATGCATATTTATAACCAATATTCCACCCATAATCCCTTGTAGAAAAATAATTATATGCATATTATTAGAAATGGGTTTAATATATTGCCATGTATTTTTATAAGCAATATTCCACCCATAATCCAATGTAGAAAAATAATTATATGCATATTATTATCAGACATGGGTTTAATATATTGCCATGTATATTTATAACCAATATTCCACCCATAATCCCATGTAGAAAAATAATTATATGCCTAATATTATCATAAATGGGTTGAATATATCCCTATGTATATTTATAACCAATATTCCATCCATAATCCCATGTAGAAAAATAATAATATGCATATTATTATCAGAAATGGGTTTAATATATTGCCATGTATTTGTATAACCAATATTCCATCCATAATCCCATGTAGAAAAATAATTATATGCATATTATTATTAGAAATGGGTTTAATATATTGCCATGTATATTTATAACCAATATTCCACCCATAATCCCATGCAGAAAAATAATTGTATGTATATTATTATGAGAAATGGGTTAAATATATTCATATGTATATTTATAGCCAATATTCCACCCATAATCCCATGTAGAAAAATAATTATATGTAGATTATTATTAGAAATGGGTTTAATATATTGCCATGTATTTTTATAAGCAATATTCCACCCATAATCCAATGTAGAAAAATAATTATATGCATATTATTATCAGAAATGGGTTTAATATATTGCCATGTATATTTATAACCAATATTCCACCCATAAACCCATGTAGAAAAATAATTATATGCATATTATTATCAGAAATGGGTTTAATATATTGCCATGTATATTTATAACCAATATTCCACCCATAATCCCATGTAGAAAAATAATTATATGTATATTATTATCAGAAATGGGTTTAATATATTGCCATGTATTTTTATAAGCAATATTCCACCCATAATCCCCATGTAGAAAAATAATTATATGTATATTATTATGAGAAATGGGTTAAATATATTCATATGTATATTTATAGCCAATATTCCACCCATAATCCCATGTAGAAAAATAATTATATGCATATTATTATCAGAAATGGGTTTAATATATTGCCATGTATTTGTATAACCAATATTCCACTCATAATCCCCATGTAGAAAAATAATTATATGCGTATTATTATTAGAAATGGGTTTAATATATTGCCATGTATATTTATAACCGATATTCCACCCATAATCCCATGCAGAAAAATAATTATATGTATATTATTATGAGAAATGGGTTAAATATATTCATATGTATATTTATAGCCAATATTCCACCCATAATCCCATGTAGAAAAATAATTATATGTATACCATTATCAGGCATTGGTTAAATATATTCCTAGGTATATTTATAGCCAATATTCCACCCATAATCCCATGTAGAAAAATAATTATATGCGTATTATTATCATAAATGGGTTGAAAATATCCCTATGTACATTTATAACCAATATTCCACACATAATCCCATGTAGAAAAATAATTATATGCATACTATTATCAGAAATGGGTTAAATATATTCCCATGTATTTTTATAACTAATATTCCACCCATAAGCCTGTGTAGAAAAATAATAATATGCATATTATTATTAGAAATGGGTTTAATATATTGCCATGTATATTTATAACCAATATTCCATCCATAATCCCATGTACACAAATAATTATATGTATATTATTATCAGAAATGGGTTAAATATATTCCTATGTATATTTATAGCCAATATTCCACCCATAATCCCATGTAGAAAAATAATTATATGTATATTATTATCAGAAATGGGTTAAATATATTCCTATGTATATTTATAGCCAATATTCCACCCATAATCCCATGTAGAAAAATAATTATATGCATATTATTATTAGAAATGGGTTTGATATAGTCCTATGTACATTTATAACCAATATTCCATCCATAATCCCATGTAGAAAAATAATTATATGCATACTATTATCAGAAATGGGTTTAATATATTGCCATGTATTTTTATAACCAATATTCCATCCATAATCCCCATGTAGAATAATAATTATATGCATATTATTATTAGAAATGGGTTTAATATAGTGTCATGTATTTTTATAAGCAATATTCCACCCATAATCCCATGTAGAAAAATAATTATATGCATATTATTATCAGAAATGGGTTTAATATATGCCATGTATTTTTACAACCAATATTCCACCCATAATCCAATGTAGACAAATAATTATATGCATATTATGATCATAAATTGGTTGAATATATCCCTATGTATATTTATAACCAATATTCCATCCATAATCCCTATGTAGAAAAATAATTATATGTATATTATTATCATAAATGGGTTAAATATATTCCTATGTATAGTAATAACCAGTATTCCACCCATAATCCAATGTAGACAAATAATTATATGCATATTATGATCATAAATTGGTTGAATATATCCCTATGTATATTTATAACCAATATTCCATCCATAATCCAATGTAGACAAATAATTATATGCAGTTTATTATTAGAAATGGGTTTAATATATTGCCATGTATATTTATAGCCAATATTCCATCCATAATCCCATGTAGAAAAATAAGTATATTTATATTATTATTAGAAATGGATTTAATATATCCCTACGTATTTTTATAACCAATATTCCACCCATAATCCCATGTAGAAAAATAATTATATGCATATTATTAGAAATGGGTTTGATATAGTCCTATGTACATTTATAACCAATATTCCATCCATAATCCCATGTAGAAAAATAATTATATGCATACTATTATCAGAAATGGGTTTAATATATTGCCATGTATATTTATAACCAATATTCCACCCATAATCCCATGTAGAAAAATAATTATATGTATATTATTATCAGAAATGGGTTTAATATATTGCCATGTATTTTTATAAGCAATATTCCACCCATAATCCCCATGTAGAAAAATAATTATATGTATATTATTATGAGAAATGGGTTAAATATATTCATATGTATATTTATAGCCAATATTCCACCCATAATCCCATGTAGAAAAATAATTATATGCATATTATTATCAGAAATGGGTTTAATATATTGCCATGTATTTGTATAACCAATATTCCACTCATAATCCCCATGTAGAAAAATAATTATATGCATATTATTATTAGAAATGGGTTTGATATAGTCCTATGTACATTTATAACCAATATTCCATCCATAATCCCATGTAGAAAAATAATTATATGCATACTATTATCAGAAATGGGTTTAATATATTGCCATGTATTTTTATAAGCAATATTCCACCCATAATCCAATGTAGACAAATAATTATATGCATTTTATTATTAGAAATGGGTTTAATATATTGCCATGTATATTTATAGCCAATATTCCATCCATAATCCCATGTAGAATAATAATTATATGCATATTATTATCATAAATGGGTTTAATATATTGCCATATATATTTATAACCAATATTCCACCCATAATCCAATGTAGAAAAATAATTATATGCATAATATTATTAGAAATGGGTTTAATATATTGCCATATATATTTATAACCAATATTCCACCCAGAATCCAATGTAGAAAAATAATTATATGCATATTATTATTAGAAATGGGTTTTATATAGTCCTATGTACATTTATAACCAATATTCCATCCATAATCCCATGTAGAAAAATAATTATATGCATACTATTATCAGAAATGGGTTTAATATATTGACATGTATTTTTATAACCAATATTCCATCCATAATCCAATGTAGACAAATAATTATATGCATATTATTATTAGAAATGGGTTTAATATAGTGTCATGTATTTTTATAAGCAATATTCCACCCATAATCCCATGTAGAAAAATAATTATATGCATATTATTATCAGAAATGGGTTTAATATATCCCTATGTATATTTATAACCAATATTCCATCCATAATCCCCATGTAGAAAAATAATTATATGTATATTATTATCATAAATGGGTTAAATATATTCCTATGTATAGTAATAACCAATATTCCACCCATAATCCAATGTAGAAAAATAATTATATGCATAATATTATTAGAAATGGGTTTAATATATTGTCATGTATATTTATAACCAATATTCCACTCATAAACCCTTGTAGAAAAATAATTATATGCATATTATTAGAAATGGGTTTAATATATTGCCATGTATTTTTAAAACCAATATTCCACCCATAATCCAATGTAGAAATGTAATAAAAATTATATGCATAATATTATTAGAAATGGGTTTAATATATTGTCATGTATATTTATAACCAATATTCCACTCATAAACCCTTGTAGAAAAATAATTATATGCATATTATCAGAAATGGGTTTAATGTATTGCCATGTATTTTTAAAACCAATATTCCACCCATAATCCAATGTAGACAAATAATTATATGCATATTATGATCATAAATGGGTTGAATATATCCCTATGTATATTTATAACCAATATTCCATCCATAATCCCATGTAAAAAAAAAATTATATGTATATTATTATCATAAATGGGTTAAATATATTCCTATGTATATTAATAGCCAATATTCCACCCATAATCCCATGTAGAAAAATAATTATATGTATATTATTATCAGAAATGGGTTAAATATATTCCTATGTATATTTATAGCCAATATTCCACCTATAATCCAATGTAGACAAATAATGATATGCATATTATGATCATAAATGGGTTGAATATATCCCTATGTATATTTATAACCAATATTCCATCCATAATCCCATGTAAAAAAAAAATTATATGTATATTATTATCATAAATGGGTTAAATATATTCCTATGTATAATAATAGCAAATATTCCACCCATAATCCCATGTAGAAAAATAATTATATGTATATTATTATCAGAAATGGGTTAAATATATTCCTATGTATATTTATAGCCAATATTCCACCCATAATCCAATGTAGACAAATAATTATATGCTTATTATTATCAGAAATGGGTTTAATATATTGCCATGTATTTTTATAACCAATATTCCACCCATAATCCCCATGTAGAAAAATAATTATATGCATATTATTATCAGAAATGGGTTTAATATATTGCCATGTATTTTTATAACCAATATTCCATCCATAATCCCCATGTAGAATAATAATTATATGCATATTATCAGAAATGGGTTTAATATATTGTCATGTATTTTTACAACCAATATTCCACCCATAATCCCATGTAGAAAAATAATTATATGTATATTATTATCAGAAATGGGTTAAATATATTCCTATGTATATTTATAGCCAATATTCCGTCCATAATCCCATGTAGAAAAATAATTATATGCATATTATTATCAGAAATGGGTTTAATATATTGCCATGTATTTTTAAAACCAATATTCCACCCATAATCCAATGTAGACAAATAATTATATGCATATTATGATCATAAATGGGTTGAATATATCCCTATGTATATTTATAACCAATATTCCATCCATAATCCCATGTAAAAAAAAATTTATATGTATATTATTATCATAAATGGGTTAAATATATTCCTATGTATATTTATAGCCAATATTCCGTCCATAATCCCATGTAGAAAAATAATTATATGCATATTATTATCAGAAATGGGTTTAATATATTGCCATGTATTTTTACAACCAATATTCCACCCATAATCCAATGTAGACAAATAATTATATGCATATTATTAGAAATGGGTTTGATATAGTCCTATGTATATTAATAGCCAATATTCCACCCATAATCCCATGTAGAAAAATAATTATATGTATATTATTATCAGAAATGGGTTGAATATATCCCTATGTATATTTATAACCAATATTCCACCCATAATCCCCATGTAGAAAAATAATTATATGCATCTTATTATTAGAAATGGGTTTAATATATTGCCATGTAATAATTCTACCCATATTTCCATCAAAAACAGGTCAAATGTAATTTTTCCATTAATTCAGTATAATTTACTATGATCCTGTAAAAAAAACCAGCAAGTGAACAGTTAAACATTAGCAACTGCTTCTTGCAACATTGTATCACGCAGGGCAGGAAAGAATAACATTAGTTGAGAAACAACAGAATCATTACCATTTATATGGGTATAAAGTGCACTGACATCTAGTGAGAGTTCTCAGTATTGCAGCCAATAATCCAATCATCCCATCATCCCAATATGCAGTTTAGTACGTCCCCATAACCGGTATGTTTTCACAATGATTTTTACTATAAGATATCATTCTATTAGGAACTCAAGGAACAACAAATGCAGGGGAGAATATACAGCTGACCATTAGGTTTGTGACAAAACCCACTGTCACTGTGTGTTTTGGAGGGGGCTGTGGGCTGGCCTCCTACCCACAGACTATGGCCCAGCAGAGAATGGGAGATTTGCAGGGCTATTTCTCATCTCCCACCACCTGCAGAAGATGCCACCTCCAGACATTTGTGTCTGCGGTCGCCGCTTCATCGGAAACTGGTAAACGGGGTATCTGTGGCTGGGCTGGGAGTAATTTCCGGCTACCTAAACCTATTGGCTCGGCTGGACTAAATATATACTTTTATTCCACAAACAATGTACTTTTAGCTAATAAAGGCATATACAAGATGGCAGTATTCCCAAAGGGTGGGGCTAAGAGACTAAGGGCCAAAATGGCTTTGAGATAATGTAACGTAATGCTACATTTCTTCTCCCCCACCCCCCCTGTTGCTTTGTTTAATTGTGTTGGGTCATGGCATGTAGACAAAGGTCTGGAGACACATCACAGCAGGGGATGTGTAAGGAGGGGCAGGCATAATCCCTTTATGTGTTTCAACTGTAGTTGTTTGAATATACAAGTGTTGAGTTTCCATTGGTCCTTCATTGTCCCCTACCCCCTCTATGACAAGGCTAAGGGGAGTGTCCCTAACTTTGTTTAAAAGTGTATTTTTGTTACTTAATAAAAAGTTTATGCTCTGCATGTTTAAACCCTCAACACCTGTGTGGCTTGTTTCGTGATTGAGGGGTTAAGGGCTGGTTATGGCGAGTCTGCAGGCTGCGGGTGACCTTTGGAGGACAGGAGACACAGGTCTGGCGGAGGATCCCATAAGGTGTATGCAAGATCCGTCACAATGTTCATGAAATATAAATAGCAAATGGTATAGTTTGGGGGTTGTTCACTCAATGGCAGTGCTTTCCAGTGAGTTCAGTCCACTCCAGAAGTGCTCTTTAAGGGCTTGCTGCCCCACATTTATTAATACAAAAGAAAAAGGTTCATAGAGCAGATTTGTTTCCCATGCAGGAGTTTCCACCATTAATATCAACATAAACTACTTCAGCCTCGTGGTTCTCTCTAGCAGTGCTGCTGCTCTGACCTGTTGTCTTGGTCCTCCAGACCATCAAACACATCAACTTAGTGCTCATATACCTCAGCTCTCTTCCAGCACCTTGCTGCTCTTTCACCAGCTGCTTCAGCACTGTGCACACATAAAATAGAAACAGTTACCGCTCCAGGTGGATTGTGTTAGGATGATCAGTATGGTCTCAGGAAATCAAGGGTGCTGGCAATGCACAAGGCAACAAGTCGAATGAGGAAATATGGACAGCCGCACTCCAAAAAACCTTAATGGTTGTCTTTATTTTAAAAAGAGGAAAAATGCACTACAAGTCACAGCACACGACACTGGGGTAAAACACTGACGCGTTTCGCACTATTATCTAGTGTTTAATCATAGCTCATGATTAAGCACTAGATAATAGTGTGAAACGCGTCAGTTGTTTTACCCCTGTGTCGTGTGCTGTGACTTGTAGTGCATTTTTCCTCTTTTTAAAATAAAGACAACCATCAAGGTTTTTTGGAGTGCGGCTGTCCATATTTCCTCTTTCTAACTGTGCACACATACATGCTCTGGCTGCCCTATACTTCTTATATTTGCACAGTTTTTTTCTCCCGCCAGTGCATCGCCTCACATTGAGAATGCTGGGGCAGGATTATTTCAGGCGTTATTTATGTGCTCTTTTTAGCGCTAAAATGCCTGAAATACACCTCAGTGTGAAAGTGTACATGAGCCCTTAGGCTTCTTGTACACTAGTAGTTCCTAAACTTTTTTTGACAAAGTTTATAAACTGAACTCCATGAAAGCCTGTGTCAGTGTACACATAGGCTTTTAGCGGAATTTAGGAACTGCTGTGGTTGGGGGAGCTTCCACCTCCCTCCCTAGGAACCTTTTGACCACCGACCATGGGTAAACCCAAAACAGCGGCATTATTTTGCCACGATCTTTGCACATTTTGCCCTTTCCCGCAGCCGCAGTAAATATAGGCAGGGTGTACATTAAGCTATTTTGACTGCCGGCCGCGGGAGGGGGGGGGGTTTTACCACGTTTTGCGTTTTCCGGTGGCTGCAGTAAATATCGGCAGGGTGTATATGAAGCTGGTTCACAGTTATGGTCTAAAACAGATGTTATTTATTTCCCTCACTCTATTAGCTAAAACTACATTTTAAAAATAAATGATAGTTTGGGAACTGAACTATGGAATTCTCCCAAAGAATGATGTTCAGTTACTCTAGTGAGTCCCATTTTGATTCATTCAGTTGTAGTTTACAAACCAAACTGCAGAGACACTTTTTCTTCTCTTGTTTTTAATCCATGATGGGAGTTTAGAGAGATAAAATTACTGATAAAGCATGGATAAACCAACAAGAACCCATATAATTAATTTTTACTTTCCTTACCTTACCCATTCATTGTGTAACACCCTTGTCTTGGGGCTACTGTAGGGTGACCAGACATCCCCGGTTTTAGGGGACAGTCCCTGGATTAAGGACACTGTCCCCGGACCAAGTCTGTCCCCGGTTTTGTCCCTGGATTGGATTTGGGCTGGGACGTTTTCAAAGACAGTCAGTGCATAATAAAACAAAATAATCTGAATTACACCCCCCGCTCCGCCACTCCTACTAGCTTAGGGGGGTGTGTTTTTTTCCATTATCTCTGCCCCTTTCTGATGATCATGTGCTGGTCGGAGCGGAGGGAATATTTCTTCAGTTTCGGGTGCATGCCCATTCAGCTTCGCTCGCATGTTCTTCTGCCTTTGCTCAAGTCCCAGCCAGCCACCTGCTAATCTCCTTGCCTTCCATGGCGGAGTGATTTTCCTCTGCTCCCCACCCAGTAGTAGCCGGGTAAGACTTGACATGGTGTGAGGCGGGCGGAGAGTCACTGATTGCTAGTAAAAAAATAAGAATTAAAAAAATCTGGTCACCTTAGGCTACTGGTAGATTTAGCTGTGCTAGGTGGTAACTAACCTGGCTGATTTATAGTCTTTGTGATTAATTGTGTTTTCTCACAAGCCTGGTTTAACTGTGGTTCCTCCCTTCTGTCAATAGGTGGCATTGTTGCCTTTGGCATTTGTATGATGAGCCTGCAGTGAGACTGAGTTCTGAATATGCATATCCCTTTCAGCCAATCAGGAGGAGTTTCATGCCACTGAGCATGCTGGGAGAGAATATGTATTTGGAGAAAGTCAGGTGATTGAGGTCCTTGAGGTCCTTGGCCTGGAGTGGATGTGTGAGGAACGGCTGCGTTGGGTGAGACCTGAAGTCTTAGACCTGGCCATGTGCTTGAGGCTCTGCCAGAAAGAGCCTGTTTGCTGCCAGGGGGCATGGAGAGAGAGCCTGCCTGGAGGCATAAGGAAAAGGATGTTCTGAGATGAAGAACCAGGGGTTACTCTTCATGAGCCAGGGATTGTGAAGAGCCTGGGAAAGTGTCAAGAAGGACTCATCCAAAGAAACCCTGCATGGTGTGGTGAGTTTTTGGTTGCTATAGGAGACAGCTGTTGCTATGTAGGTACAGAACATTGGATGCATACCTAAGGCCCTTATTCAGCATTGCTGTCTACCTGGCTGTTTTGTTTTCAGAGTCTGCTGATCTGTCTGCCTACTGTCCTAGGGTGTCCTGTGCCCTAACTCTCTCTCCCTACATTTTATAGTTGTGAGCAATAAACTCACTTTAGTTCATTCTAAAAGTGACTGGCTCCCATCTTTTCTGCAACCGTCCATACCCACCATGCCTAATGCCGCGTACACACGATCATTTTTTGTGATGAAAAAAAACGACGTTTTCTGTGAAGTAAAAACAACGTTTTTGAAACGTCACTTTTCAAAGACGATGTTGCATACACACCATCGTTTTTTTTCACAAAAAGCGAGGTTACGTTCACCACTCTTTTCCATTGAAGCTCGCTTCATAACTAGCTTCTAGGCATGCGCGGGTTGAAAAACGTTGTTTCAAACGACGTTTTTGCTACACACGGTGACTTTTTGTGAAACAAAAAACGACGTTTTGAAAAACGACACAAAAAATTCAAGCATGTTGGAATTTTTTTTGGGTCGTTTTTTTTAAGACAAAAAACGACGTTTTGCCCACACACGATCAATTTAAATGACGTTTTAAAAAACAACGTTTTTTTTCATCGCAAAAAACGACCGTGTGTACGCGGCATAAGAACCAGCACCCTGAGGTGAAATGTCAGCCCTCCCTGATTTTGGGGGTCAGGGGGGTGCTACAATTCTTTTATCGCCTCCTGTGGGAAATTGATGGTTGGGAGAGCCCTAGTGTTTTAACAGCACGCCCTATTAACATGGTAAGGGTCTACATATTCACAGCCATCAGGACACCGGCCCATATACTTGGTGTGTTAGGGTGGTATCTGCATAGTATGCAATGCCTCCTTCCTTTCTCCTATTTTTTTTTTTTTTTTTAAATACATTTATCACTGAAACAGTAAAAACACAGGAAGAGGGCTGGACAGCTGGGCAAATAACAGTAATTACAATGATTGGTAAATTCAGATATGGTTTTAATGGCACTTTTAATTATCTTAGCATTGCATGCAAATTTTCCTTTACCGATTTGAAAAAACGTAATTATTAAAGCGGAGGTTCACCCTAAATATAAGCTCTCCCATGTGATCCAGCATACTGGCGTCAGCGCCAGTATGCTGTTTTTTTTTTTTTTAAATCCATCACTTACTGTATTATGGTCAATTTAATTTCTTTCCCCCGCAGTGGACGGCTCTAGTACAGCGCGTCACATCTTACGAAAATACCCGATAAGGACTCGGGTAATCTCGGAGAAATACGGCGCCTGCGCAGTCAGCTCCTAGGTCTGTGCGCAGGCGCCGCATTTTCGCCGAGATTACCCGAGTCCTTATCGGGTATTTCCGTAAGATGTGACGCGCTATACTGGCGCCGTCCACCACGGGGGTAAGAGATTAAAATTCACCATAATACAGTAAGTGATGGATTTAAAAAAAAAAAAAAACAGCATACTGGCGCTGACGCCAGTATGCTGGATCACATGGGAGGGCTTATATTTAGGGTGAACCACCTCTTTAATTAGTATGCAAAGGGGAAAAATAATTACACATAAGACTACAGTTTAGTTGTTGGACCATGTTATTAAAAACACTACTTATGCTGTATAAGTCAGCTTTTAATGTAAAGCAAACTGTGAGAATACTGTTTGTACCACTAAAATGTAGCGAGGGTCATACTGTTAAAGACTTTTGGTAATCTTGCATAACTAAACCCCTCCCCGGGAGTTCCAGTTACACTGTATATATGTTTTATTTACTTCTTCTAAAAGCAATGCATTGTGGGACTAGAGGTACCAGGATAAACGGACTCCATTGACATTAGTAGAAATAGACTACAATTCCCACAATGCCTTGTCTTCCTGGAGCACAAAGCCTGATGGGAGAGTTTACTTAAAGACTGGGAGGAGCCGGACTCGCTTTCTTGGGACCTGCACTTCTCCCTCTGCGGAATGAGGCAGAGCGTCACAGCCGAGTACATAGGCCTGAAGCCTGGGCCTGTGTTCACTGGAAGGGCACCCATCCGGACACAGACAAGATCAAGTGTTCCAGCTTGTGTTTGCAGGAGGCCAGAGACTTCCACCAGCTGACGGTTGTACCAGTGGCGAGCAGGAAACCGGAGACTGTGTGTGCCGCAGGGTGATCACCGATCGGCGCGTTTGTCGTGAGGAGCGCAGGTGGACCAGGCCTGCTTGGGTGAGAGGGAAGTTGCTCAAAAGCTTTTAATGCTATTTTAGCCCTTTGACTTTCCAGTGCTTCACTATTGGAATATCAGTCTGTGATTGATTTACCTGAGAGACTTAACGTCCGGAAGCCACGCTAGCAAGGTTACTGGGGTTGCTCTAAAGATCGCCCCGCCAGCACCCATATTGACTTAGGCTGCGTACACACGATCGAACATGTCCGCTGAAACTGGTCCGCAGACCAGTTTCAGCAGACATATCCGATCGTGTGTACGGCCTAGCGGACAGGTTTCCAGCGGACAAAAGTTTTAAAGCATGCTTTAAAACTTGTCTGCTGGAAACCTGTCCGTCGGACATGTCCGCTGGTTAGTACGACTAACCAGCGGACCGAAATCCCCCGCATGCGTCGAATGGATTCGACGCATGCGTGGAAGCATTTTATTTCCTGGTTTGGTGATGTGGCGGCGTCAACGTCACCGCCACGTCACCGCGTTCTCTGTCTGAGGGGATTTTCGTCCGATGGTGTGTACACACCGCCGGACCAAAATCCTGCAGGAGACATGTCCGATCGGACATGTCTCCTCGTGTGTACGGGGCCTTAGTGTTACTACCCCTTGGATTACAAACAAGTTAAAGTGCACCAACGTTTTCACCGTAGATCTTGCCCCTGAGGAATATTCTGGAGTTATCTAGCCCAGGCCTAGTCAGGATTACTTGAAACTGTACTTGAAGGAATTGCTTACTAGGGGGAGCTCGCGAGCATAGACAATTCATAGTTACTTTTAGATTCTATAATATTAGCATTTTTAGTGATTCTTATTGACTCCCGCAAGGGCCCTTGCAGAGTCGGCTGTATATTTACCTGTATTTTATAACCTGTTGTTGATCTGTTATTTCTTTGTGTCACATGCCAAGTAAAGTTACTCTTGGTTTCTACATTAATTGTGTGAGGTGTGCTTGCTCCTGAGGACTGCAATCAAAGAGAGGTAACAACAAAATTGCATGTCAATATATATATATATCTATATAGATATATCTATATAGATATATCTATATAGATATATATTATGTGTGTATCATTGTGGTCCTAGCCAACGTGGGACTCGAGCCGGTTAAAGGGGTGAATAGATTAGAGAGTAGACCCAAAACTAACCAGCAGCTCCTTCGGGGGTAGTGCTACAATAAGATATGCATTGTTCATGATTATGTTAGTAAACATCATGTAAAAAAACAAATACATGGTAACTTACCCAATATACCGTCTGTCTCTGCACACATAGCATAGTAATATGCCCTAATATTTAAAATCTCCTGGTTTGTAAAATGTCCAGTGCAGTTCTTAGTATATGATGAGTAGTAGTCCACTGGGTGCATTTTTTTTAAAGGTAACCATTTGGGAAATGTAATGTTCTTATATGACACCTACATGCATAAAAAAAAAAAAAAAAAACACAGAATGACGTTTCTTTTATTGTTTGATACATACTGTACATTATAAGTTGGTGCAATATGCAAAAAGAATACAGCTGATAAAATTGATCCAAACAGGAACAATAAAAAAAAAAAAGCTCTGTGTCGCTACTCATTCTAGTATGCATGGTAAAATGCAGTGTTTTACTGTTCAGGCTAGTGCAATGCCAGCTCCAGCAGAGGATAGTGATTTCCATTATTTATTTTTTTAACTTTATTTGAAGTGTCATTCATGTCACTGCACAGCAGCATGGTGCATTGCACTGCTGTGTGTGGACATGTGGTGCTATACAGTGCAGTGCAGAATCATTTAGATATGCTTCATGTTTGTGCACCGCACCACACTGCTATCACAGCAGCATTGTGTGTGAACGAGACACATAGGGCCAGATTCAGGTAGAGTTAGGCTGGAGTATCCATTGATCCGCCAGCCTAACTGTCACTTTAAGCCGGCGTTTTAGTTTTCTGTAAGCAGAAAACAAGAAACGCCGGGTTGGAGTTCCGATGCGATCGGCGCAATTGAATTTCGCCATCGCATCGTTACTTCAACTTAAAAATGGCGCCGGGGGCGTTCCCACTGATTAACGCTGAAAAAATATGTTAATCAGCGGGAGTCGGAAATTCACGATCTTTTTCGGGCGCGACGCAGTGACTTTACGACGTTTCCAGAAGCGATACGCGACGTAAAGATAAAGCAGCCCCCTAGTGGAGTATCCTATGTTAAGTATAGGCGTCGTCATCGCGTCGGAAAAAATAATAATCGCGTCGCTTGCGTAAAACGTTCATGAATGGGGATGTGACGTCATTGACGTTCACTGACGGGTTTGGAGCATGCGCACTGGGATGCATTGACACTCGACGCATGCGCAGTACGTTCGCCGCGGGATCGCGCATAGTTTAAATAATACATGCCCCGTACCCCCCAATTTGAATTCCGCCGGCTCATTTGCGATGCGCTGCTGCAACTTTAGGAGCAAGTGCTTCATGAATAACAGCACTTGCTCCTAAAATGTCGGCAGAGTAACGTAAATGAGAAGCGTTACTCCAGAGCAAAGATGCTCTCATCTACCTGAATCTGGCCCATAGAAAACAATTGGTGACCTGTTGTTATCCAGTGCGGAAATTCAGTTCACTGCAAAAAGTGTGAATGAGCCCTAACACTACTTTATAGATTTACCCACATTTCTATTTTTCTTATAGGCAACATATATCACTTTTATATCTCTGTTTCACCTACATTGAGACCAGCATGACACAAATTCATTTGACTCCCGCCATCACTGTAGCTTGTTCTAAACCACCACCTTCTCATTCCTAGCCATATCAAAACTTAGCTGGACCCCAGCCAGGTTAACAGCTTTGCCCCCTTTTCTAAGTCCCACTCTCATACATTGAGGGTGATTCGCTTTGCAAAGAAAGTTGTACTTTTCCCAGAGTTTAGTGAATGTGGTAAAATGTCACTTTGGAAAGAATATCTACTCACAGGCAATGAAAATAAAATTACTTGTTTCTTTATTTTTATATTTTTTGCTTGAACATGATTGGATAATGGAAATCAGCAGAGTGTCACTTCATTCCCTTTTAGATTAAAGTCTATTTTCCTTTAGTAACTCAGCCACATTGACTTCTTTATGTCATGTAAGGCCGCGTACACACGATCGAACATGTCCGCTGAAACTGGTCCGCAGACCAGTTTCAGCAGACATATCCGATTGTGTGTACGGCCTAGCGGACAGGTTTCCAGCGGACAAAAGTTTTAAAGCATGCTGGAAACCTGTCCGTCGGACATGTCCGCTGGTTAGTACGACTAACCAGCGGACCGAAATCCCCCGCATGCGTCGAATGGATTCGACGCATGCGTGGAAGCATTTTATTTCCTGGTTTGTTGACGTGGCGGCGTCAACGTCACCGCCACGTCACCGCGTTCTCTGTCCGAGGGGATTTTCGTCCGATGGTGTGTACACACCGCCGGACCAAAATCCTGCAGGAGACATGTCCGATGAAAACGGTCCGCGGACCTTTTTCATCAGACATGTCTCCTCGTATGTATGGGGCCTAACTGTATGCAGAGCCTGAGATGACAAGGGTTCCCTTTTGCACAGTTCCCATCTGAGCATTGCTGGATGTTGAGGCAGGGTCTGCAGGGGCGAGCGAAAGGCAGAAGTAACAAGGGGCAGACACTGTGAGGGCGAACTTGGGAGTGCTGGTATCTGACGAGCACAGGTACAGCTAGCAGGTGATACACTGTGGAAACACAAACTCCAGTTGATGGTGGAATCAGGCGTGTAAGCAGGTTTAAGTTACGCTAGTTAGACACTGCCCTTGATGGGAAGGTAAGAGGTAATGCCCTTCCCGGGTTCTTAAGTTTTGTCTGGTTATCATTGGGTCCGACCCACTGGTCCTGTGATATAAAGAGGAACAGTGGTGCGGAGCCAGGGTGGATAGAGAGCCCAGAGGAGAGAGACCTGGAGCCCATAAGAGAACCCTCTGACTCACACAGACTGTGAGGGAAAAGATCAAAGAGCCACACCAGAGAAGAGCAAAGGAATGGCTCTTGCTACTGTCGTGATGTAGAAGGTCATCAAGACCTGGGATGCATCTCCAAAGATTCCAGCACTGGGAAATACCACTATTGGATGCTATTCTTCGTATATGGACTCTACCTTTGCAGGTATGTCGGTATGCAGGTATGCCGGGGCAGCATGCAGCCTGAGTTTGGAGTAGGGATATTGTTCTTTAATGTTGGACTTTGAGATGTTAATTTTGCACTTTTCTAAGTAAAGCTTGGAAACTTTGTTCCTGCCTGATCTGTGGTTACTCAAGGGGTGTAATGCAAGGTCCCGGCACACATGGTCAGTAACAAAGTTAGTGCAGTGTGCAGATAAAATACAAGTGGTAAACCATGGTAACGGAAGTCTACCAAGCAGCCTGTAGTTAAGCGTGTGCCTAGGGCAGGTAGGACAGCCTCCATGAGTAGCTTGTCTCCCATAGTAATGGGAGCAGACTCGCACCGCAGAGGGCCCCAGTCTGTACACAGGTACGGAACAGTTAAGTGAAGTTAAGTGCACTCATGGAGTTCATGAAGGGTGCATGGTGGGAACCCATACCATTACTGAGAGTGAGGTAGCGGGGGGATACTCTGGACGTGTGGATGTGGACGAGGCTCAGTGTGTCCCTCCTAAATGTAAGGTACAGAGAGGGTGTACATTGTCACAGGGACCCAAGAGTTAACTGGAGAACAGTTACGGTGCAATTGTACAAGGTGTACGTTCATCTCTAAAAGCAGAGGCCCGTCTTAAGCATTGGGTATTCCCCCACGGCGGACTTAGCCTGGTCCTAGGGCATTGATGAAAACGGCACAGAACAAAGGTACCACGTGTGTAATACCGTGATCCTATCCTAAGTGCCTAGCTAAGCCTTGAAGAACCCACTCTGGGGATAGTCCTGTCATGTGATACAGACAGATGCCGCGTACACACGGTCGTTTTTTGCGATGAAAAAAAAACGTCGTTTTTTAAAACGTCATTTAAATTGATCGTGTGTGGGCAAAATGTCGTTTTTTGTCTTCAAAAAAACGACCAAAAAAAATTCAACATGCTTGAATTTTTTGTGTCGTTTTTCAAAACGTCGTTTTTTGTTTCACAAAAAGTCACCGTGTGTAGCAAAAACGTAGTTTAAAACAACGTTTTTCAACCCGCGCATGCCCAGAAGCTAGTTATGAAGCGAGATTCAATGGAAAAGAGTGGTGAACGTAACCTCGCTTTTTGTGAAAAAAACGATGGTGTGTATGCAACATCGTCTTTGAAAAGTGACGTTTCAAAAACGTTGTTTTTTACTTCACAGAAAACTTCGTTTTTTTTCATCACAAAAAATTATCGTGTGTACGCGGCATTAGTGTCCAACGAGTTCATGGGAAAACGTGGAGGAAAGAGCCATCTTCAGCCGTACCCTGCCTACATGCAGGCAAACCAGCCCCACTCATTTTCCAATATGTTTTATGTCAGTTACAAAAGTGGAAACAACAGCTAAACAGACACAACATACGTTACCTTCTGAAGCCAGTAAAGGGACGTTAAAAATGTTGATGAGCCCCAATTTTCGCCCATGTCTTCTGAAGGATATGGGTGTGGCAAATTTAAACCCAAATACAGAAAAAAAGGTTCTGAAGAGTTCTTTGCTTGTTTTCTTATCCAGTCAGCAGCCAGATCTACATTTATCCAGTCCTTTTCTCCAATACGAATCTGTGTCCTGTTTGTAGTGAGATTGGCCACAGGTCTACCTTCCTGTCTAAGCAAGAATGGCACATCTCTTGTCCAGGCTTCCACTCGGTTACTGAAAGCAAAAACACTAAGTGATAAATGTGTACTGTCCTAGTAAGATACGGGAAATTGTTAAAGAAGATCTCAGTTAGGAACTGCTTATATTCTCTATATCTATATACACCTTCAGACCTTTAGTTGTTATATACTGCAGTCAATTGTGGGATTATGAAGGTATAGCAGAAGGCTGAAAGTTAATACCAATAGCACCTGTCTATTTGGTTTAGTGAATTACACTTCTAAACTGCTGTTTTTTTTTTTCATAAATTATCATTTACAGTACATCGCTCTAGAAATGTCTTTGTTTATCTGAAATACACCAGTAATTTATTGCCTACACCATTCAGTTGTGTACTATCAGGTACAGCAAATGTGAATCATTCTTTCTGTATAGCAAGACAATAGATTAAGGAAAATGCTTCAGCACGCACAGTCATTGGAAAATGAATTTTTTTTTCCATGATAAAGCTATATACTGTATGCACAAGTGCGCAAGGCAAAACAAAACAACAAAAAAAAACAGAAAGCTGAATTATTTATACAATAAACACTTACAAGGGTTTATTTTGTACTTAAAGTTTGGCTTTAATGCATTTCTTGGGAACTTTAAAGCCTATAGCTACAGAGGTGAATGAGGGTTTGGGTTAAAGAGCTTTTACTGCTAGTTTAGAAAATGCAATTTCTTTTGTACATAGTCTGGTCACAGGTTCATTTTAAAGAGCTTTCACATCAATTCCATTACATTTGTTGAATGCATTTTCTACTAGTTTTATTTTTATTTTTTTAGAATACGCCTTTTTGTTAAAATAACAATTGTAGATAAGGGTAATACATTTACTAGCTAACTACAATGGAGATCAAAGCAATGCATCGTTTTCCAATAACTATATTCGCTTCAGTTATCTTTGTTATTGTGGAAAGGACTACTGTTATGAATTTATTGGCTAACATGGAACCTGTTTTTTTTTTTTAAGTAACTAAATTATGCTGTTGCTCTAAAACATTCTTAAAAAGTCAAATTTATATTTTTTAAGGTATTTAAACTTTGAAAAAAAAAAAAAAAGTTTTAGGGATGTCTGCCGTATTGTTCTTTAATTACTAGGTGAGTGACTAACCCATACCAATCATGTATGTCACAAATGGTCTAACCCAGGGGTGCCCAATCAGAGTGGCCCAGGGGATAAATTTGGTCTGTGCAGCTCTCTGATGTGGCCTGCAACCTCCTGCTTTGGGATGGCGGGTTGGCGGCTGACCCGCCATCCCAGGCGGTTGGGGAGAAGAGCCACATATGCCAATGCTTCCTGTATAGCACCGACTCCCGGCTCTGTGGCAGGCAGAGTGATACCAAATGCACTCTGCCTGGAATAGCAACAGCCGGCGATACCTGAATGGAAGACTGTTATTAAACATAATTACTAAACTCACAGTGTATATATGGTTCGTATCTGTTCTGCAGTGGTTATTAGGCTGCTTTTAAACTGATCCACAGGTGCAGCGCAGTGCACCTGTGGGTTACCTGCACTGAGCCATAGACTTCTGTTATTACCTTCAGGTTTGGTGCATTTTCAGAAAGTGCACCACACCTGCAGGATATATTAGAAGTCTATGGCAAAGTGCAGCTAACACACAGAAAATACACAGGTCAACTGTGCGGGTAAACCACAGCGCATCAGTGTGAAGGCAGTCTTAGGCCCCTTTCACATGACCAGTCCTACCCAATCTGACCCTCTATTTACCTCTATGGACTGGCAGATGTAAACAGACTTGTGTCTGTTTACACCCGCCTACCTCCAATCCGCAAAAAAAAAAAAAAGACTGAACGGGATCCATCCCCTTCCAGCTGGGCGGATCAGAGGGCCCATAGAGTAGAGTTGGGCTGTGTCCATATGCAGAGTGGACACGGACCTGACATCTGCTTGCTCCACTTATTGTGGCCCATGACCGGTTACCAAGTCGCTTGAGTGGCCTTCGCTCTTCAAAAGGTTGGGCACTCCTGGTCTAATAGGCAATAGTGGCAGTTCTAATATTTTAACACCTGACAGATTCCTTTTAAAGTAAGAAAAGGGAGAGTTATACTGTATGATGCTGTAATGGCTGTAGTCAGTGGGAGGGTTTGAGAGCTTATGTGCACACCACTGAAAGGTAGAGCTCCAAAAAGAAATAATGTACAAACAGTGATTCAATAATATGACACCTACACATACCCAAAACATCCACTGTGGGTAAACTATCACCAGGCAAACTCTCTAACTCACCTCAGTGAATGGGACCCACTTGTATAGTCTTGTTTGCCAAACTTTTGAGTGATATGCCCTTTTTCTTTTATCAGGTCCATCCAGGTTGGGTACCCAGGGTCAAGGCATTTGAAGTTATTCCAGGATTGTGTCAAGTGAGGAAACAGACCACTCCACATTGCTAAGAGGAAGAACAATCAAGAATGCTTTGTAAGTAACACCATAAGTACATTTATTCCCATAATGACTGCTACACATTTAGAATAGTCCAACACTCAAAATAAACAGGACCAGGCAACCAGACTCTCCACAGTATAGCATAAATATTACCATACAATTAGTAGTACATATGCATTCAAAATGTTTGTTTCTTATTAGTGCTCATCAGCATCAGTATTATGTATAATATCAAGATAACATGAAGTGTTGTGGGTGTATAGCAACAGATAAGTTACCAAAACCCAATCGCGTTATACCTCAATAGTGTTGAGCAGAATATGCCGAATTCGCGATATATCTCGAATATATAGTCGAATATTCGACATATATTCGCTAAATACGAATATTCGTGATATTTTTTGGAAATGAAATGATTGCGAATTTTCGCTATCGCGAATGCGAATGCGAATGCGAATTGCGATTGCGAATGCGAATATTCGAGAAATGCGGAATGGAGCACTCTGATTGGCACAGAATATTCGTGATATATTACAATATAAAATAATTGCGAATATTCGAGAAATGCGGAATGGAGCACTCTGATTGGCTCAGAATATTTGTGATATATTACAATATAAAATAATTGCGAATATTCGAGAAATGCGGAATGGAGCACTCTGATTGGCTCAGAATATTTGTGATATATTACAATATAAAATAATTGCGAATATTCGGCAAATGCGGAAGGAGCACTCTGATTGGCTCAGAATATTCGTGATATATTACAATACACAATAATTGCGAATATTCGAGAAATGCGGAAGGAGCACTCTGATTGGCTCAGAATATTCGTGATATATTACAATACACAATAATTGCGAATATTCGAGAAATGCGGAAGGAGCACTCTGATTGGCTCAGAATATTCGTGATATATTACAATATAAAATAATTGCGAATATTCGAGAAATGCGGAATGGAGCACTCTGATTGGCTCAGAATATTCGTGATATATTACAATACAAAATAATTTCGAAATTTCGAGAAATTCGGAATGGAGTACTCTGATTGGCTCAGAATATTCGTGATATATTACAATATAAAATAATCGCGCGATATCGCTATTTGCCGAATAATCGCATTGCGATTTTTCGGCAATATAAAATGAGCGCTGCAGCTACTCGGCCCAAGGTCTCTAATCATACCAGCAATGCTTTTAGACGTCGATGGGGATCTCTAGGATGTGATCTGTTCTAAAAAAAAATTGAAAACATTCGAATATTCGAAATAGCGAATATTCGCCGCGATATTCGCGTTATTCGCGAATACTCGAATATGCAATATTCGTAGCGAATATTCGCAATGCGAATATTCGTGAGCAACACTATACCTCAATACTGTTGTCTTCTTAAAGTGCACATGCCCAGACTTTGGACCTTAAGGTTGGGTTTTAAATGTCATGCCATGTCAACTCATGCACGTTAATGTGCATTGTATTGGGGCAGCAACTTTAATTGGGCTGCTTAACACACCAAAAAAGTTGCATGCAGTTAAATGCACATTACTATATTGCTATATGCTGAGCTGCAACACATATGCATTAAGAAGGTGTGTTGGGATGCCATTCCAGAATGTATGCACTGCCTTGAACCAAGGTTCAAAACACATCTTGACAATGTAAATAGGGTCTAAAGCAGTGGCAGACCGTCCATATGGGGTACAGGGGTGTGCCCCCCCTAATCCATGCATTCGACTCCTAATCCACATGCGGGCCCTCCCCCAAGAAAATTGAACACCAGCCGCCACTGGTCTAAAGTATTTACATTCTCAGCAAGCTGTAAAAGAGCTTTAACACAGCATCTCTGACCTCTATAGCTGTTTTCAGTTTTATGCACATTGACATGTGTTTTAATGGGATCCTTTGGGAAGCGCCGGGTCCCTGGAAGGGTCAAAATACTAAAAACGTATTTTTACTTCTCTACTTTCAGTTGCACCGTGTTGCATTTACATCGTATTAAAAGGCAGACATGTGGCATTTTAACGTAATGCACATCTACACAGTATTTTAGCGTGAACAAGGCACCTAGAAAAAAACACAGATGAAGAGTGGACACCAATGCATGACTTAAAGCAGTATTTAACCCAAAACCAAAAATGTTACATATTGCAGCTTAACAATCCTTAGATGTGGTGACTGCATAGCTTTAACAGGTACCCATTCCCACACCTAGATGCCCCCAAAGCTGTGCAGCCTCATATGATCCTCTTCACAGCAGCACTCAGATTAGAAGAGGAAGGATAAACATTTAGAGATAATTACAGGAACGTTAAAACATAGCATAGGCCAAAATCTAATTTTGGATATGGTGTCCCCATTAAGCTTTCCAATCCCACCACTAAACCAAGGGTAGTAAATCATTGAACTATCGATATCTGTTAATACAAAGAATTGTACTACTTTCTCTTCCAGCAAAATCTCTCCCCGAATCCCTCATCAGTTTTATACCTGATCGAGATGGGCAGCAGATCGGAGAATTTGTATACGCGTTAAGAAACACAGCCCCATGATGTTTCATGAAGTTTAGATTTGGAAGAGACACCACCTTACTATCCAAGGTACTTGTCAGCCGCCCATCCTGTAATGAAATATTAATTTGGTAGTTACAAGGTTAGATTTTCTTGGCTGACTGATCTCTTTTATATCCAGGAACAAAAACTACAATAGTAGTGTATAGTACAATATACTACAACTACAATAGTACTGAACATGGCAAGATATTTCTTAATATCGCTTTCATTGTAAAGTATAGTTGGACATTGATGGGACCAATTTTAAAATAAACATTGGCTAAGGAAAGCCACAAAAAAGTAGTTACCCATATAATTGGGGATTTTCCTAGCTTGTGACGGAAAATATTAATTATATGAAGACAGGAGGCGAGTATCTTGCATTTCTTTCTTTTAATAATGCTCATAGCAGAAAGGTTCAAATGTTTAAAACTTTAACAGTTCATAAGAAAAAAAAACTGAACTACAACACCCAGAATCCTTAGGGTCGTTGGCCCCACCACTTAGCGACCCTATATATGATCTGTCCTGAAGCGACTACTTCCTCTTTCTGGATGCGAATACTCTCCAACTGAGTCTGGTAAAACAAGGAAAACCTCGAGTTGCTCTGGTCAAACGGACGACGAAAAAGGCCCCGAATCCGATAGGATGAGTCCTCCGGAACCTTCTTAAGAGAAATGGCGAACCTTGATTGGCCCTCGTCCTGGACTACCATCTTCTCTGATGACCCTGCAACTTTAACTGGTAGTAAACTTTGACCCAACGGGATCAGACGAACATCGTTAAGCTGTGGTTGTAACGGTTTCAAGAAGTTCAATAACCTGAAACGGTAAAGAAAATAACATCATAGGGTGGGTAGGGTGGGAAGATACTCGCCTCCTGTCTTCATATAATTAATATTTTCCGTCACAAGCTAGGAAAATCCCCAATTATACATCAGACAGGAGGCTCATATCTTGCATGTTTAAAGCAATAACACCTCATTAACACAGGATATGAATATCAAACAATACCCTGGAAGACTGTGCATCAAGTTTTACCTGAATATGTAACCCCTTGACTCCTGTCTAGGACCCAAAAGAATGAAGTGTGTTGGTTATGAATCAAGCACTGAAAGAGAGACATGAGTTCCCGGTCGGAAGTAGAACTCTCGAAAAGTGGATTCGGAGGACCAGTCAGCTGCCAGAAGCAGATCCGAAAGAGATCCCCCTGAAGAAAGCACCTTAGTGGCCATCGCGCCCCTGGTCGAATGGGCGCCGAAAAGGGATACGTCGATTCCTGCCATGGCCATGACCGAGCGAATCCACCTGGCCAAAGTGGAGGAGGTCACTGGGAGGTGAGGTTGAACGAGCGAAATCAGTAATTGCTCCAGTGTCGGAGATCAGAGAGAGGCTGTAAGTGCCTCGTAAGCCTGTAAACAGCGAACCACGCAAAGACGAGGATGAGCTGGGAAAAAAGGGTAGAAGACCGAGTGTAGCTGGGTCTTTGTCCTACGTACAATTGAAAATCTCACACCCTCTGGGGAAAATTGTCTTCTGGAGATGTCTAAAGCTCTCACATCCGAGGTGCGTTTGATGGAGATGAGACATAACAGAGTGGTAAGTTTCATTGAGAGAATCCTCAAAGGAAGGCGGTCGTTGTCTTCCCAGGACGAGAACAGTCGCAAAACTAAAGAGACGTCCCATGTCGCCGAATAACGAGGCCGGGGGGGGGGGGGCGGTTGAATTTCGCGCCTTGGAGAAGTCGACAGACCAGAGGATGTTTGCCCACAGGTAGGGAATCCACAGGACAATGGTATGCCGAAATGGCGGACCTATACACATTCAGGGAGTTGTAAGCTTTGCCCGAAGCGTAGGCTTCCGCAAGATAGTTCACTATCATGGAGATAGGGGCCCGAATGGGATCAATTTGTTGTTGATCACACCAACGAGTCCACAATCCCCAGGCAGATCTATAAGCCGATCTAGTCCCCGGGGCCCAGGCCAAGGAGAGGAGGTTTCTAGCCGACTCTGAAAGTTAAGGGTCAGGGCCTGATGACCCGAAACTAGCCAAGCGATGAGGGGAAGATTGCCCTCCAGTAATAAGGGGTGAGGGTTCCCGGCCGGGTCGGTCAGGAGGTGAGTGGAATGTGGAAGAAGTCTGGGGTAGTCGATTGACATTCCCAAGGCCAGGGGGAACCACGGCTGAGTTGACCACCAAGGTGTTTAAAACTTTAACAGTTCATAAGAAAAAAAAACTGAACTACAACACCCAGAATCCTTAGGGTCGTTGGCCCCACCCCTTAGCGACCCTATATATGATCTGTCCTGAAGCGACTACTTCCTCTTTCTGGATGCGAATACTCTCCAACTGAGTCTGGTAAAACAAGGAAAACCTCGAGTTGCTCTGGTCAAACGGACGACGAAAAAGGCCCCGAATCCGATAGGATGAGTCCTCCGGAACCTTCTTAAGAGAAATGGCGAACCTTGATCGGCCCTCGTCCTGGACTACCATCTTCTCTGATGACCCTGCAACTTTAACTGGTAGTAAACTTTGACCCAACGGGATCAGACGAACATCGTTAAGCTGTGGTTGTAACGGTTTCAAGAAGTTCAATAACCTGAAACGGTAAAGAAAATAAAATCATAGGGTGGGTAGGGTGGGAAGATACTCGCCTCCTGTCTTCATATAATTAATATTTTCCGTCACAAGCTAGGAAAATCCCCAATTATACATCATACAGGAGGCTCATATCTTGCATGTTTAAAGCAATAACACCTCATTAACACAAGATATGAATATCAAACAATACCCTGGAAGACTGTGCATCAAGTTTTACCTGAATATGTAACCCCTTGACTCCTGTCTAGGACCCAAAAGAATGAAGTGTGTTGGTTATGAATCAAGCACTGAAAGAGAGACATGAGTTCCCGGTCGGAAGTAGAACTCTCGAAAAGTGGATTCGGAGGACCAGTCAGCTGCCAGAAGCAGATCCAAAAGAGATCCCCCTGAGGAAAGCACCTTAGTGGCCATCGCGCCCCTGGTCGAATGGGCGCCGAAAAGGGATACGTCGATTCCTGCCATGGCCATGACCGAGCGAATCCACCTGGCCAAAGTGGAGGAGGTCACTGGGAGGTGAGGTTGAACGAGCGAAATCAGTAATTGCGACAGTGTCGTAGATCGGAGAGAGGCTGTAAGTGCCTCGTAAGCCTGTAAACAGCGAACCACGCAAAGACGAGGATGAGCTGGGAAAAAAGGGTAGAAGACCGAGTGTAGCTGGGTCTTTGTCCTACGTACAATTGAAAATCTCACACCCTCTGGGGAAAATTGTCTTCTGGAGATGTCTAAAGCTCTCACATCCGAGGTGCGTTTGATGGAGATGAGACATAACAGAGTGGTAAGTTTCATTGAGAGAATCCTCAAAGGAAGGCGGTCGTTGTCTTCCCAGGACGAGAACAGTCGCAAAACTAAAGAGACGTCCCATGTCGCCGAATAACGAGGCCGGGGGGGGCGGTTGAATTTTGCGCCTCGGAGAAGTCGACAGACCAGAGGATGTTTGCCCACAGGTAGGGAATCCACCGGACAATGGTATGCCGAAATGGCGGACCTATACACATTCAGGGAGTTGTAAGCTTTGCCCGAAGCGTAGGCTTCCGCAAGATAGTTCACTATCATGGAGATAGGTGTCATGTCCCGGGGTGTATTCGAACCTGGGTCTTCCTGGTCTTAAACCATAGCCTTACCTGATGTGCCACAGAAGAGATCTAGGCCTTGGGAATATCCTTATTGTGTTCAACACACACCTCGGACTCACTAGCTCCACCTGCTGCCAGCTGTGGACAATTCTCATTCTGGACAGCCTTTAAATAGGAAGTGAGGTCATCACTCAGCGCCCGTTTATTTGGATTACTTCCTGGGTGTTTTGTCTTCAGTGATCTGCATTGTATTGAACTCCTGCCTGATATCCCGACTATTCTACAGCCTGCTGATTTTGTACTTTACCGCCAGATCGTGTATGACCTTTGCCTGCCTGACCCTTCTCCGGAATCCGATTGTGAACTATTTGCCTGATCCGTTGCCAACCGTATCTGCCTGACGACGCTTTGCCTGGATCTCCAGCATACCTGTTCCACTTCAGGACACTACCTTTTTCAGGTACCTAACATAATAAACGGGCCACAATGGCAGTGGACCCTGCTGAGATTGTTAAGGCGATTACACGTCAGGGACAACTGATCGGAGCGCATGAACAGCATCTTTCTTCCCTGGACGCCAAGTTAGATGAACTTTGCACTATGCTTAAATCTTGTTTGCCTGGTTCCTCTGCAACGGTCCAGATGCCGGATCCTACTTCTGCTACGGTCCAACCCGCCTCTTCTGTACCACCAAAACTTCCCTTGCCTGACAAGTTTGGTGGTGATACTGAGGACTGCAGAGGCTTTTTAAATGTTTGCCGTTTGCATTTCCGCAACAACCCTGTGACTTTTAGCACTTCATCTGCCAAAGTGACTTTTGTAATTTCCTTGTTAAAGGGGAAGGCCCTGGCCTGGGTCTCTCCTTATTTGGAACGAAACGATCCTATACTTCAAGATGCTGAGAAATTTCTGGCTTCTCTCCAGACTGTATTTGACAAGCCAGATAGAGCATCTGCAGCTGAGTACTCCCTCTTGGACATACAACAAGGCACCAGATCTGTGGCACAGTATGCTATTGAGTTCCGTACCCTTGCTGCTGAGACTAATTGGGACTCAAGGGCATTACGTGCAGCCTTCCGAAAAGGTCTCACAGATCGCATCAAGGATGAATTAGTCTATAAGGATCTCCCAGAAGACCTTGAGAAATTCATAGAGCTGTGTGTTCGTCTGGATGTTCGGTACCATGAAAGGTGCCAAGAGAGACTTAGAACCCGCAAGTTTCCTAAGCCAGTTTACCGTTTGGCCCCTAACTTCCAAGCACCACCTCAGCCAGAACCTGAAACCTCTGTTGAACCCCAGGCACCTGTGGAACCCATGGATGTGAGCCGTCTCCACCTAACTGAGTCAGAGAAACAAAGGAGGCGTTCATTGGGCCTATGCCTGTACTGTGGACTTAAAGGACATTTAGTATCTGTCTGCCCTTCCCGTCCAGTAAAAGGCAGGGTCTAACCAGTGTTGGAGGAGCTGGCTTAGACCTTACAGGTAGATCCTCCAAGACCAAGATTACTGTTCCGGCTACTATACATTTACCTTCTAAGCTTGTTTTCTGCGAGGCTTTTGTGGATTCTGGAGCTGCTGGCATATTCTTGGACTACAATTTTGCAAGAAAGAACAACATCCCGTTTGTTCCAAAGTCTAGACCCCTGAATATTACCACCCTGAATGGACAGCCCTTGGGAGATGGCATTGTGAAATTCGAGACTACGACAATCACCCTTCAGGTAGGCCTCCTCCACAAAGAGGAAGTTGTCTTGTCTCTCATTGATTCTCCGCTTCTGCCTATCATCCTTGGTTACCCATGGTTGCAACTTCACAACCCTTCTTTTGATTGGGAAAAGGGAGAACTAACCTCCTGGGGATCGTGCTGTCGCCCTAATTGTTTGTCTCAACCCAAAAGACTTTCTGCTTGCATGTTGGCTCCTGTGACTATTCCACCTACCTTGCCTCGTGAATACCATGACTTTGCAGATGTATTTTGCAAGCAAAAGGCAGAGGTGTTACCTCCACATCGTCCTTTTGACTGTACAATTAAATTGATTCCCGGAGCACCTCTTCCCAAAGGAAAGACCTACCCCTTGTCTCTGCCTGAACAAAAGTCTATGGAGGAATACGTAAGAGACAACTTGGAAAGAGGTTTTATGCGACCCTCTTCTTCTCCAGTAGGAGCAGGTTTTTTCTTCGTTGAAAAGAAAGATGGGGGCCTTCGACCATGCATAGACTATCGGGGGTTAAATCAAATCACCGTAAAGGACTCCTACCCTTTGCCTCTCATTCTTGAACTGTTTGATGTACTTAAGGGGGCTGTCATCTTCTCCAAGCTAGACCTACGAGGGGCATATAACCTGATTCGAATTAAAGAGGGGGACGAGTGGAAGACAGCATTCAACACTCGTAATGGACACTTTGAATATTTGGTCATGCCATTTGGGTTGTGTAACGCACCTGCTGTCTTTCAACGTTTCATGAATGAAATTTTCCATGATTTCAGCAACCGCTTTGTGATCATCTACTTGGACGACATTTTAATATTTTCCAAGACTCATCTAGAGCACATCTCGCATGTGAAACAGGTATTACAACGACTTAGAGAAAACCATCTTTATGCAAAAATCGAAAAATGCAGTTTTCATCAAAGCTGTATTCCTTTCCTTGGGTACATCATAAGTGCTGACGGTTTCCAAATGGACCCTCAAAAACTTTCCGCTGTCTTGCAATGGCCCCAACCGACCACTTTAAGAGGACTCCAAAGCTTTTTAGGGTTTGCAAATTACTACAGACGCTTCATTAAAGGTTTTGCCTCCATTGCGGCACCCCTTACTGCCATGACTAAGAAGGGTACAAATTGTAAGGTGTGGTCTTCAGAAGCAAGATCGGCTTTCCAGCGATTAAAGGACACGTTCAGTAAAGCTCCAATTCTTCAGCATCCAAATCCTGATCTCCAGTACATTGTTGAGGTTGATGCCTCTGAGGTTGGAGCAGGTGCCGTACTCTCCCAGAGACAGCCAAAGTCTGGTAGAATCCATCCAGTAGCTTTTTTCTCTAGAAAGTTTTCTCCTGCAGAGATGAATTATGATGTTGGGAATCGAGAACTACTGGCCATCAAATTGGCATTGTCTGAATGGCGACACCTTCTGGAAGGGGCTCCCAAGCCTTTTACTATCCTCACTGACCATAAAAACCTACTGTATCTTCAGACTGCTAGACGTCTGAACTCACGTCAGGCTCGATGGGCTCTGTTTTTCTCCCGTTTTAATTTTGTCCTTTCTTATGTTCCAGGGCATAGAAACAAAAAAGCCGATGCTCTTTCCAGACAGTTCGCTACCTCTGAAGAAGATCAACCAGGCGAGCAGTATATAATCCCACCTCACAAGATTGTTGCGCAGATCTCCACGGCTCTTTCCCAACAGCTACAAGAATCCCAGAATCGTGTTCCCCAGGGCTTGAAGATACCACCAGGTCGCCTGTACGTAGCCCCTAGTCTCAGAAAACCTGTACTCCTCTGGGCACATAATGGCGTGTTATCCGGTCACCCTGGTGTCACCATCACTCTTAAGACCTTGCAACGTCATGTATGGTGGCCTCATATGAAAAAGGATGTCACTGACTATGTGGCTGCCTGCCCAACTTGTGCTGCTAATAAAGTACCCCGCACATTGCCAGCTGGACTGTTACATCCACTTCCGGCACCTCGCCAGCCTTGGACCCATTTGACCATGGACTTCATTGTAGACTTACCCAAGTCCGAGGGCATGACTGCTATATGGGTCACAGTGGATCGCTTTTCCAAAATGTCTCATTTTGTGCCGCTCCCGGGATTACCTACAGCGAAAGCACTGTCCACTCTTTTCCTTTCCCATATTGTAAAACATCATGGCATACCTACCAATGTCGTCTCAGACCGCGGATCCCAGTTCGTTTCCCGATTCTGGAGAGCGTTCTGCAAGAAACTGGGAGTAACGCTCTCGCTCTCTACTTCACATCACCCGCAAACTGATGGTCAAACCGAACGCATGAACCAGACCCTAGAAACCTATCTTCGACATTATGTCAATGCCTTACACTCCAACTGGTCTGAGTACTTGCCTTTAGCTGAGTTCGCCCTAAATTCCCGTTGGCACAGTGCTCTTCATACCACACCATTCTACGCAGCCCTAGGCTATCACCCTCAGACTTTTCCTCAACTTCAGCCTTCTTCTGGTGTACCAGCAGCAGATCAGCGGGTAAAGAATATTCTACTACATTGGAAGAAGATTCGTTCATTACTACAAAAGTCAGCAGGCAAGTACAGACTTTTTTCCAACAGACGAAGACGCCATATACCTCCATATGTGGTGGGGGACAGAGTTTGGCTATCAACCAAGTATGTGAGACTGAAACAACCTTCTACCAAATTGGGCCCTCGATTCATTGGTCCTTACAGGATCATTGCTCGAGTTGGGCCAGTTTCCTATCGCTTAAAATTACCTTCCTCTCTCCGGATACATCCTGTGTTTCACGTTTCCCTCCTCAAAAAAGCTATTTTCAACCGCTACTCCAGATCACAACAGCTACCTCCTCCTGTTCTTGTTGATGGACAAAGTGAGTTTGAAGTCTCCAAGATTCTTGATTCCAGAAGACATGGCCGTGGCCTTCGGTATCTGGTTCATTGGAAGGGATATCCTGTCACAGACCGCTCCTGGGTTCCAGCCAAAGATCTGCATGCCCCTTCTCTTATACGAGACTTCCATGCCTCGTTCCCCACTAAACCCCGCTAGGCCCCCGGAGGGGTCCATTGGGGAGGGGGCCCTGTCATGTCCCGGGGTGTATTCGAACCTGGGTCTTCCTGGTCTTAAACCATAGCCTTACCTGATGTCCCACAGAAGAGATCTAGGCCTTGGGAATATCCTTATTGTGTTCAACACACACCTCGGACTCACTAGCTCCACCTGCTGCCAGCTGTGGACAATTCTCATTCTGGACAGCCTTTAAATAGGAAGTGAGGTCATCACTCAGCGCCCGTTTATTTGGATTACTTCCTGGGTGTTTTGTCTTCAGTGATCTGCATTGTATTGAACTCCTGCCTGATATCCCGACTATTCTACAGCCTGCTGATTTTGTACTTTACCGCCAGATCGTGTATGACCTTTGCCTGCCTGACCCTTCTCCGGAATCCGATTGTGAACTATTTGCCTGATCCGTTGCCAACCGTATCTGCCTGACGACGCTTTGCCTGGATCTCCAGCATACCTGTTCCACTTCAGGACACTACCTTTTTCAGGTACCTAACAATAGGGGCCCGAATGGGATCAATTTGTTGTTGATCACACCAACGAGTCCACAATCCCCAGGCAGATCTATAAGCCGATCTAGTCCCCGGGGCCCAGGCCAAGGAGAGGAGGTTTCTAGCCGACTCTGAAAGTTCAGGGTCAGGGCCTGATGACCCGAAACTAGCCAAGCGATGAGGGGAAGATTGCCCTCCAGTAATAAGGGGTGAGGGTTCCCGGCCGGGTCGGTCAGGAGGTGAGTGGAATGTGGAAGAAGTCTGGGGTAGTCGATTGACATTCCCAAGGCCAGGGGGAACCACGGCTGAGTTGACCACCAAGGTGTGATCAGGACCACCGTGGCCCTCAAGTGGATCACCTGTAGAAGAAGTCTGGTAATCATGGAAAAGGGGGGGGAAGGCATAGTGTCGACCCTCCGGCCACCATTGAAGGAACGTGTCCACCGCAATTGCTTCCGGATCCGGTCTCCAGCTGTAGAAGTTCGGGAGTTGGCGGTTGAGGCAGGAGGCGAAAAAGGTCCATATGCAGTGGACCCCAAAGATTTTGAAGTGTCAAAAAAACCGATCTGTGTAAAGTCCAGTCGCTGGAGTCCGAGAAGTGGCGCGAGTTCCAATCCGCCACCCAGTTGGATACACCCGGAATGTGTTCCGCTACAGGGGTAATATTGCGGGACAGGCAGAAGCTCCAAAGCTCGGAAGCAATGTCCGCCAGAAGTTTGGATTTTGTGCCCCCTAAGCGGTTGATGTACTGCACTGCCGCTACGTTGTCCAAACGTAAGAGAGCGCAGCAGTCGGATTTCCGTGAGAGAAAACACCTGACTGCGAACAGTGCCGCCAGTAACTCCAACGCGTTGATGTGGAGCGTGGATTCTTGGATAGACCATGTCCCTCCAGTGGAGGACGGACCACATCGAGCTCCCCAGCCTAGACGACTGGCATCCGACTCCACTATTATGTCTGGACGCGGGCTGAAGATCGTCTTTCCGTTCCATTCCAGGGCGTAGTGGAGCCACCATCTGAGTTCCATTTCCGAATCCGAGCAAAGGGTAATCTTGTCTGAGTATCGAAGGCCCTGACGTAAGTGAAGTGCTCTTAAACGTTGTATAGCTCGGTAGTGGAGGGGTGCTGGAAAAATGGCCTGGATGGAGGCTGAAAGTAGGCCGACGATACGAGACAGAAGTCTGAGTGATATCTGACGTTCGCGAAGGACCGCTCTGATCTCCCGTCGGATCAGAGCCATTTTGTGTAGTGGCAATTTCAGAATCGCTAGTCTGGTGTCCACCGAGAAACCCAAGAATTCCATCTCTTGAGCTGGTGACAGCACCGACTTCTTGTGGTTGATTAGAAAACCCAGGCCTACTAAGAGGGACTCTGCCCAGTCCCTGTGTATTTCTGCTTGGGCTTTCGAGTGAGCCAGAATGAGAAGGTCGTCCAAGTAAATGATCAGACGTACCCCCCTCCGACGAAGAGTGGCTACCACTGGTTTCAACAACTTGGTGAAACACCACGGAGCAGATGATAGGCCGAAAGGAAGGCAAGTGAATTGCCACGTGTGACCTTGCCACCTGAATCTCAGGTATTTTTGTGCAGAATGATGCATAGCAACCGTCAGGTAGGCATCCTTTAAATCTATTTTGACAAGCCAATCCCCTTGAACCAAAAGGTCCCTCAACATGTGGATGCCCTCCATCTTGAAATGGTGATAAACCACGAATTGATTTAGGAGTCTGAGGTTTTTGCTACCAGGAAAAGGTTGTTTAGGAATCCCGGGGACCTTGGGTCGACCTCTACAATTGCTTGTTTTGAAATCAGTTCTTGAATTTCCAAATCTATTAGGTACCTGTTGTGTGCTGTGTAGTGAATGGGTTGAGGTATCGCAGTCATGACAGGGTGGGACATGAATTCTATGCGATAACCCTGAACTGCAGAAATTATCCATTTGTCTGCTGTAATCTTGTGCCAGGCGTGAATAAAATGTTTTAGTCTGCCCCCTATCGATATGTGGGCATACAGTGAGGCACTCACCGGTAGGAGGTCTGGATCTCGGGAATCCTCTGCCGCCTCGACTTCTCCACGGTCGTCCTCTGGGAGGAAAGAATGGTGCCAGTTGTACCAAGGGGGTTGGATACTGCTGTGGGGTAGCAAAGGCCTGGTTGGGGGCTCTTGAAAAGGCCCTGTAGTAAGTAGCACGGCCGGCAGATTGGCCTCTACCTCTGCCGGCCCTGACAAAAACCTGGTTACTCGGATTTGCTCTTTTTAGGGATGACTGGGCCTTGTCTAGGGTATTGAACATGCCCACAAATTTGTTAATATTCTTTACTAAGTCCTCCCCGAAGAGGAGACCCTCAGCCGAGGGACCTGGTTCGGACTCTGCAAGATGCGAGAGTTGGGGGTCTAGCTTCATGAGGATAGACCTGCGTCTTTCGATGGCGCAGGCCGTATTGGCTGAACCTAAGAGGCAAAGAGGCAAATGGCTCGTTGGGCCCAGCCTCGCAGTTGTGGTAGATCAACCGGTTCTTCGTTAGTAACCGCATGTTCTGAAAGATTTAGGATCTTAGTAAGTGGTCCCAGTAGATCCAGGATACGATCCTGGATTAATTTAAAGGACAGTTTGATACCTTTCTTAGTGTATCTACCATTTTTGGTCAGGTACTTGAGCAGGATCGGGTCAATCTCAGGAGTGACCGCCACCCTGTGGGGAACGCATGGCCTGGGGCATTCTGCTCTGAGTTTGTTGCGATTTGATCTATCTAAGATCTTTCTGACCCAGTGTTCCACATAGTGAGACACCTGAGGGAGAGGGGCCCAGTCCCCAGACCTAGGATGGGTAATGTTTTCAGGGTTGAAAAATGGTTCTCCTAAAATGGTTCTCCTAGAGAATCCAAAATTACCTCCGTCGGAAGATCGGAGTTGGTTTCCGTGTCCGGAACTCCATGCCCAGCCACCATTTCAGTATCGGAATCATCCGCAGAGGAAATAAAGGAACCCTCAGGGGATTCGTCCCCTGACTCCTCGTTAAAGGAGTCCGGTTTAACCCGGTGGGTAGACACTAGCCTTTTATTGGGGAACTCCTTGTGAGCCAAGGGTCGGTCCATAGTTGGGTGGTTGGGTCGGCAGGCCGAGGAAGGTCCTGCCTCAGGCATGATTTTTACTTCCCCTGCCGGGGAGTCGGGGCGGGTCTCAAGGTGTTTGCGTTTGAATGCCACCTTGCCCGCTTTGACAGTCTCAGGTTGAGGTGAGGGGTAGGTAGCAGAGGAGGCTAAGGTATGGACCTAGTGATCAGATCATGAATTTGAGCAGGAGTCATCATCTGGGGAGTATCGGGGTTAGCTCCCAGATCTGCCTGCGTAGTATGGGTTCTAGAGCCTTCTGCCATATTGAATATCCTGGGGAAATTATGAATTTAACAAGTATTTTGTCAGGGATACAAGCACTGACACAGACCACTTGCTGAAGTGCTCCGTGTGTGCCAGATAAGGTTAATCCTAATGGCTATGATAAGAGAGGAGAAGGGAGTGGCAGCAATACCTACGGGTCCCACACAGCAGTTAATCTCTCTCACCAGCGTTGTGAGAGAGAGAGAGAGAGAAGCTCCTAAACAAAAGCCTGTTGCAGCGCCGTGACAAGAGGCGCTGCGATAGGTCAGTGGGACCTGAAGGTGTTTCCCATAGAGAGGGGCAGTTACGTCCCCTCCTTCTAAGCGAAAAAAGGGCGCGAACGGCCTGAGGGAAAGGAAAATGTCGTAGAATCCGCGCGCCCGGGGAGCCGCCAACGACGGACCCGGAGTTGCCGCAGCAAGCCAAATCGAACGTAAATCCCTCAGAAGGAGGGGTTGTTTGGCGCCCAAGGATAAAACATATACCGCATACAATTATCTAAAGACAAGAAAAATAAAAGTACTTATCTGTTCTATGAGCAGAAAGAAAGAGGAAGTAGTCGCTTCAGGACAGATCATATATAGGGTCGCTAAGGGGTGGGGCCAACGACCCTAAGGATTCTGGGTGTTGTAGTTCAGTTTTTTTTTCTTATGAACTGTTAAAGTTTTAAACATTTGAACCTTTCTGCTATGAGCATTATTAAAAGAAAGAAATGCAAGATATGAGCCTCCTGTCTGATGTATAATAGTAGTTAATACATATTTGTTACCAGTAAATTTAATGTACAAGAAATAAACATGCCATCTAAACACTTTTGTGGGTAGAGGTGAAATATTAAAAAAAGTAGTTACCCATAATAGACCAAGCAATTTAACCTATATTACTTATTAAGTACAAAAGATATATACAAAATGTAAAGTACAAAATATACCAAATGCTAGAAAATCACCATATTAAAAATGACCAGATTGTCATTAAAAACAAACCAGAAAGTCTAGACAACAGCTACACATATAAACCACAACTATTTATCGGCTAGAGTGGATTGAATGAAGCCATCGATCCTGGGTGTAATGCCACAGTCCTGCAGACTGTCTGTGTAGCTGTTTGCCCGTACTTCTGATGTGAGCAGGCAGTTACACTCTAAAAGAAAGCTCAATGGACTACCTAGTGCGATCTACAATGTCCTGGTAGTTCATTAAGAACTACAAGCCAACAGCCACAAATGCTGTTGGTGTTTGTAGTTTTTTACCATTCACAGTAAATGAATGATAAATGTGAATGTATGTCGGTGTCAAAACGGGGGATCAGGGGAAGGCGGTGCAGGGGCCAGTATATTTCTAATAATGTTGCATGTTACAAAAGCTGAACTTATCTCCTACGGAACAGTCATGTGACCAGCTGGATACTACCGGCACATTGAATTCAGCAGTACAGCAGTGTGCATCCCAAATCACCCAAAAAAAACTAAACTGGGCAAAAGAAACACAAAGAGAAACAATAGCCCTTACAAGACAATAAGGAGGGAGAGGTAGAAGGCCACATGCCTTACAAACGCCATCCTCAACGCAAATGGAGACAAAAGGACTAGTACACTGCACTACCAATTTTGTAAACTTCTCATGTAATTCTCTTTCCCCTGCTGAACTGAGCCTTCTCTCTAGTACAGTGATGGCGAACGTGTGGCACGTGTGCCGCTCCCAGCACGGCAAGCTGTTTCGGTGGGCACGCCACATGCCATTAAAAATTGAAAAGCAGACACTAAAATCCATTAGTCCGCACCTCAAACTACAACTCCCACAGTTCTCTAGGGCAATTGACGTGTCCGAGTGGGAGTGACAAAGAAGAAACTCCCGGGGTGACGTGCGTGCGTGCGCACGCTGGTCCAATCAAAGAAGCTGTCTCATCCACACCGCATTCAACATTAAACAAATCAGCGGTGACGTGGCTGGGAGTACACGCTGGAATCAGAGGAGCCTTTCGGCGGCAATGAGCTGCTGGAGCAAGGTCAGACACTGAAAGGTGTTAATGTGGAGTGTACATTACAGTTATCTTGTTAGTCCTAAGCCTGCCCCACTCTCAGATTTCAGGTGCTAGCTCTGCAAAAAATCAATTGTGCAAAAAGAACAGCCTCATTAGTGTCATTGGGAAACATTGTGCCCCATCATTGGTGTTATTCAGCCTCATTATTGGTGTCATTGGAAAACATTGTGTGTCATCGTTGGTGTCATTGTGTCTCATTATTGGTTTCATTAGGAAACATTGTGCACCATCATTGCTGTCATCATTGGTGTCATTGTGCCCCATTATTGGTGTCATTAGGGAACATTGTGCCTCATTATTGCTGTCATCATTGGTGTCATTGTGCCTCATTATTGGTGTCATTGGGGAACATTGTGCCCCATCATTGGTGTCATTGTGCCTCATTATTGGTGTCATTAGGGAACATTGTGCCTCATTATTGGTGTCATTGGAAAACATTGTGCTCCCCCATTTTTTGTCATCATTGGTGTCATTGTGCCTCATTGTTGGTGTCATTAGGGAACATTGTACCTCATTATTGGTGTCATTGTGCCTCATTATTGGTGTCATTGGAAAACATTGTGCTCCCCCATTTTTTGTCATCATTGGTGTCATTGTGCCTCATTGTTGGTGTCATTAGGGAACATTGTGCCTCATTATTGGTGTCATTGTGCCTCATTATTGGTGTCATTGGAAAACATTGTGCCTTATTATTGGTGTCATTGCATGAGTCAGGTAGGTGAGTGTAATGGTCAGGTAGGTGAGTGTAATGGTCAGGTAGGTGAGTGTAATTGTCAGTATATGTTGCACAGTGCATTCTGAGCACAATGCATTCCTGATCCCTGCAGTCTGAGCGAATCTGGCAGAATCATACATTTCTAGTCCCTTGGGGCTCATTTAGAGAGGAATCATCAGTCCCATCCTCTGTACAGAGCTGCTGGTAGATTGAATTCTGTGTTGGCAACAAATAAATTGTTCTTGTGTCGTGGTTTAAGCACTCTGGCTCATAAAGGTTCGCCATCACTGCTCTAGTATGTTAGCAATCTTTCCAATGAGACAGTTTGATCTTTTTTTCACAGTGTTAGATGTTTACAGATTCATTGGAAACAGTATATTTAGAGAACTTTTTGGTTCTTGATCAGGAAAAAAGTGATACACTGGATTTTCACCCAGCTCTGACGGATGTTTAGGTTGCACTGTACTTGTAATAAGGAGAGTGGTGTCTTTGCAAGTTCCACTTCCAGCTCTGACGGATGTTTAGGTTGCACTGTACTTGTAATAAGGAGAGTGGTGTCTTTGCAAGTTCCACTTCCTGGCCATATACTTCTGTTTCACTTCATGATCTACGTGCCCAATTATCCCTAGAGTAGCTTAACTACTTAAGAGGTTAATAACCCTCGAATAACGCTCGAATAACGCTCGAATAACTCTTGAATAACGCTCAAATAACCCTTGAATAACCCTTGAATAACCCTCAAATAACGCTCGAATAACCCTCGAATAACCCTCAAATAACCCTCAAATAACCCTCAAATAACGCTCGAATAACCCTCGAATAACCCTCAAATAACCCTCAAATAACGCTCGAATAACCCTCAGATAACGCTCGAATAACCCTCAGATAACGCTCGAATAACCCTCGAATAACCCTCGAATAACTCTTGAATAACCGTTGAATAACCCTTGAATAACCCTTGAATAACCCTCAAATAACGCTCGAATAACCCTCAAATAACGCTCGAATAACCCTCAAATAACGCTCGAATAACGCTCAGATAACGCTCGAATAACGCTCGAATAACTCTTGAATAACCGTTGAATAACCCTTGAATAACCCTTGAATAACCCTCAAATAACGCTCGAATAACCCTCGAATAACCCTCAAATAACGCTCTAATAACCCTCGAATAACCCTGGAATAACGCTTGAATAACGCTCGAAAAACGCCGTGTGAAAGAGGCCTAACAGTAAGTTGTATCAGGCCGCGTACACACGGCAGAGAACCTCGAACCTCCGCCCGTCGAGGTTCTCTGCCGGCCGTCAGATTCGGCGACCCGCCCGTCGGGAAAGGCAACCAGCCATTCATCCCGACGGGCCGTCGAGCAAATAGAGAACCTGCTCTCTATTTCGGCTCGACGGGTTTCCCGACGGGATGCTCGCCGAATCCGTACACACGGCCGAGGTTCTCGGCAGAATGCGGCTCCCAGCGAGGTCCTCGCTGGTTTCTGCCGAGAACCTCGGCCGTGTGTACGCCGCCTCAAAGCAGCAAAAAAAGCGAAAGAAGGTACATTTGAGTTCAGAATACATCCTTATATATTTTTTATAAACCATTATTTAGTGCCCCTTTAAATACATTTCATGCAAAGATTGCACAATCAAATATAAACTATTGCCAGACTCTACACCTCATGTTGTGATTTCTGCCTTTCTTATGGAGTCTATAAACAACTCTTTCATATGATATACGTAAGTAGTAATTTAGTATTACTATTCCTTTAAGAAACAAAGCAGAGCAGAAACATAACATATCATAAACAGAAATGGATACTTACAAAAGAATCACTCATCACCATAACCACATTATGTCTAACATTGCCCTGGAGGGGGGGCAATGGATTCATGTGCCCTGTTGGCAGAACAGAGAGAATGACAACCAGAGTAGAAGATCTAAAGACCACCATAGCCATTTCCAGTCACAGGAAAATTGCTGCAGAAGGGCAGCCTGGGTCTCTAGAAATAAATAGCAGAAAGTTTTCACCCAGCTCTGACGGATGTTTAGGTTGCACTGTACTTGTAGTAAGGAGAGTGGTGTCTTTGCAAGTTCCACTTCCTGGCCAAAGAGCTGATGCATCAGCTTTTCCGTACCGAGTTCTCACAAACAGCTGTACTGAAGTATACAGTGCCTACTGGAATTTAACAACAAATGAAGAAATAGCTGTTCTTTTAGGGGATTTTTATTAACATTTCCACATACTCTGAGGCTACATACACATTTATTCAGCCATGAATTCACTGAAAAAGCAGTGTAGCCACAGTGAAAGATACATCTGTTCTGTTACAATTGTAGCGCTACCCCATTTAGGAGCCGCTGGTTGTTTTGGGATCGGCATATTAAGTTACCCTGTGGTGTGTCTAGGGGTAGTAGCAGTGAGTAGTAGCAGTCAGCGAATGTCCAGTCACCAAGTGGGTTTTTCAAATGCTTTATTCCAGGGCCCAACACGGCCAACATCAACATGAGGTAGGATAGGAGAGGTTGATAAAGCAATAAAGAACTTTGCGGTATCAGGCCTGGATATAAAACAGAGCAATCCTGCTCTCAGTAGTAGTAGATACAATTCGTTGCCACTCTAGCCAGAGTGGGTGAAGTGCCCCCGGACAGACCTTGGTCACAAGCCTGGCAGCCGAAGTGTCACTTTTAAGTTGCTGGGAGGAACAGGCCTCTGTTACAGGCCTGGCTCGGGCCTCTGCCACAGGCCTAGTACTTCAGTACTTCAAAGAACAAATTAGATTTGAGAGAATCCTCCCAGTAAATGCAATAAAAAGGGTCACTGACTGACAGCTGTCATGTACCTGTCGAATCCCGGTGACCAGATCCGATGGTTCGTTCAAGCCCTTTTGGATAACCTGCCTCTAGGTTCTCCTCAAGCCGATCCCCTACCGAACGGCATACAGCCTGGGATCTTCTCAGTAAGGATGGGGACCCAGTAAGTCACTGGGGTCTCCCCCCCTCCAACATCTGGATGGGTCTCCATGGAGCATGCAGCTCCAGCCAGGTGGCCATGCAGATGGGGTCCGTGGATGCGCGCACCTGAAGGTGGATGCCGCACCTGGAACGTGGACCCCGCGCAGAGAACCAATAATCATGGCGTCTGTTACCGATATACCCCTCCCCAGCTAGCCCAGCGAGGGAAAAACTCCTCTAATTGGCTGCTAGGTAAAAGTGGCTTTGCCAGAACTCCTTTACCGCCAACTGTCGCCCAGGGGTGGGATCGCACCCCTGGAAAGCAGACTAACCCACAGGACAGTTCTGGAATAACAGCAACCTGTAATTTAACAAATTATGAATGGGAGCAAAATAACGCTCCCATTTACCGACTAACTTTAGCGTAGTGCCCGTACTAAAAATAAGGGGGCGCTACACACAATAAAAGAAAGTGAGCGATGTATGCGATCCCACGTGCAGGGTACACCAAAAATAGGCATGGAAGACACTGTGGTTCTTTTCCAACAGCAACAACATGTGCTCACCATACAATCCCCATACAAAGGATACAGATGGGTCTTCCAGCTAGGTTGTGTTCAATGTGTGAGAGAGGCTTAATAAGTTCATTGAGAACAATTGTATTTTATTTAACTTTATGTAGCACCCCTGTACTTCTAAGTACGGACGCTGTTTAAATCTAGAGGGGGATGAGAGAATAACTTAGCTCTCATCTATGTGATTTGTGTTAGTTTATAGACATGTGCACAACAAAGATTTTTGTTTATTTCTGTTTCGTTTTTGTTCGTTTATCGTGATTCGTAACAAGTCATTATTTCGGAAGACGTTAGTTATCGTATTCGTACTTTAGTATTTTCGTAACACTTTTTTTTTCCGTTTCTGTTTTTATTATGTTAGTTTATTTTTCGTTGATTCGAGATTAGTATTTTCGTTAAATGTTGTATTCTGCCTCGTTCGTATTTTTACAATGAATTTATTCGTTCATTCGTTTTTACGTTGGTTTATTTTTCGTTGTTTTGATTTTGATATTCGTATTTACATTATATTTTCCATCATGCCGCGTTCGTATTTTCGTAAGAAATAAATCTTCGTTGCTTTATGATCATTCTTATTTTCGTGTCTAATTTCATTTGATTGTAACAACGTTCTTTTGTAGATTTTATTGCATTTCGTAATTCTGTTTAAAATTAATTTTACGTTTATTCGACACACTACTCGTCGTAATTTGTAAAACATCGTAATTTACTGCAATTGACTTGACAGATCCACAAAACGGTGTGCAACCTACCCAAACACACCCTGGACTCTGGATGGAATGCACTGCAGTCTAACACAGATAAGGACACAAGGTCAAGGAGCCACTAAGTAATAGAAAGAAGTCATTGGGGGAAGGAACAAATCTCTTCAGGGGAAGGGACAGCGCTGAGTGGCTATTGGTCACAGTACTAATGAAAGTGAATTTACGTTATTTCGTATATTCGTTGTTTTCATTTCCGTTTTCCAAATTCGTAATTTATTTTTTGTTAGTTTTGCTTTTCGTTTTTTTATTCTTTGTTCGGCATTTCGGTTGTTTTCTTTTCGTTTCTTCGAATATTAGTAAGTTTGCATTTTCGTTTATTTTTCGTAATTATGATTTTTTTTTTTTTTTGTGTTCGGTATTTCGTTATTTCTATGTTTTCGTTTCTTTTTCTTTCTTTGTGTTGTTCTTTTACATTTAGTTGTTTCGTATCTTCGTAGTTTTCCATATTCGTTAAATTTGGAAATATCGTTATTCGTTATTATTTGCGCTACCAACCGTTCGTTTATTCGTAGGTTAACGAATCAACGAAAATAACGAATAATGACGGAAAACGTATTCTTAACGAAAAAAATTGCACATGTCTATTAGTTTAGTGCTGTGCTGTGCTGCTGTTTCATTCTGTGTTCCAAAGATACCTTTCCACCTTTCCATCTTGGAACAACAGGTGGCTGCAGTGGAGACCAGCGGGAGCGCCTTCTTGCCAGCAGCCAATCAGAGGAGGTTTTCCCTCGCGGGGCATGCTGGGGGAGGGTACTTCTTGAGGGCGCCATCTTGGTGTCGGGAGTTCGAGGTTGGATTCGGGTGCAGCACCCACCTTTAGGGTGTGCGCACATCACGGGCCCCAGCGATGTGGCCTACCAGGCTGGTGCGCACGTGCTACGTGGAGTTCCTGACTCTGGGCTTACATGGCGCGGAGCAACTAAAGCTTCAGAGGGGCCCCAGTGACTTACTGGGTCCCCCACTTCTATGAGAAGATCCCAAGTTGTGCTGTTTGTTGGGGAGTCAGTCTGAGGAGAGCCCGGAGGCAGGCGATCCAATAGGGCCTAGACAATCCATCGGGGATCAAGGTGAACCCGGACACAGGAGTTTGTTTTATGGCAAACCTGTCAGTCGGTCACCTAAAAATCAAGGACTACCTGAAGACAATTCAGGCAATCACTGTACTAAGAAAGGAATCGCTGCATCAAGTTGTATTCCAGAGCAAGGGCCTGTGGCAGAGGTACCACTCCTATTTCCATTGAGCCAAGTCTGTGGCAGAGGCTTGTTTCCTTCTCAGGGTTCCGAGTCATACTCCGGCTGCCAGTTCTGTGAAAGAGACTGTCCGGCTACACTACACCGACGAAGCAAAGGTATCGTAGAAGCAGGACTGCTTCTGTACATAGTTAAGGCTGAACCTGCAACTTCTTCTTTCACCATCTTTCCTCTAATTACCTGAAGTTACCTGTAGCTGTGTTGGGCACAAGAATAAAAGCACAGAAAAAACAACACTTTGCTGTTTTGGACATTCTATTATTACTCACACCATCTACTTTCATCATACCCCTAGACAAGCTACAAAGGTAGCACGCTGATCCCAAATCTAACCAGCGGCTCCTGCGGGGGTAGCGCTACATGTAATTTGCAGGTAATTAGCTGAACTAGCCTTAGGGCATGTGGCAATAGGTATTATGCAACTGTCAATAGCATCAGTTTGTGACACTTCTGAGGTTTTGAATTAATTGACAGGTGCAATTGGCCTCCTTCTGACCAGCTTAACCACTTAAGACCCGGACCATTATGCAGCTAAAGGTCGTGCAACGAAAAAAAGAGAAAGGTTCCCCAGATGGGCTTTTAGGCAGCAAAGTAACAAGTAGAGGTATAGTAAAAGTTGTATAAAGCAATGTTTATTGCACAATTTCCAAATATTCACATGGGTCAGAGATCATAGAGACAAATGACAAACGGTCAACATTCCTGTATAACATGTACATAGGTAGTATATATATATATATATAAGAGGTTGTAACAGTGAGCCCCGACGCGTTTCGACCAATTTGGTCTCTTCGGGGGGCAAATGTTCTAAAGAATAAAAATAATAATAATAGTAATATTGATAAACATTCAGAATGAGTAAAATAACACATACCAGCATAAAAACAGTAAAATGTCATAATGATGTAGTTACCACTGAGACAGGAGGAAATGAGTAGCGTGAGGAACCGCTGTAAAAATCCAGGGGGGCCCTGGGCTGCCCCCGCCCTCCCATTGGTGGAGGGGCCTACCCTGGAGAACCTAAAGGAAGCCACACGAAAGAAATCCCCCCGGGGAGTGACGGAGGGGCAGCCACCTGCAGAAGAAACCCAAGCGGGCCCATAATTAATAAACATATTTGTTATAGTAGGAGTACATTGGTATATAAATCAATTGCTGGAATAGCAGACAGTCAAGTGCGTAGGCACATAAAATTGAATATGTTAAAATAATATAGTAGTACATGGGCTGGGGCGCGAATGCCACTGGTAAGCATAGCTATGAGAAGTCATAGCATGCTAAGGGGTCCTATGAGATATAGAGGTATTGGAAGTAATAATTAAATGTAGTAATGCTGAAGTATGCAGTGAATACAGTGAAGGGTGTACACTATAGGGTGAGTGGTTGCCATATTGGGACAAAAACAGTAATAAAGTGTGTGTGTGAAATAATAAAGAATAGGAGGTGAGTGAAGAAAAGAACACAAAAAATGGAAAATTAAAATATATGGTGAAAAGTTATATAAGTGTATAATGATGGAGTGAAAAAGTGGACGAATAAGTCTCCAAGGGAAATAGGAGATAGTAGTGTGAATATGGGAGGAGTGAAAAAAGTGCAGAAATGCATAATTGGAGGGATATTTACCTGATGGAATCAGAGATTGGGATGTTTGTAAGCCAGACTGCAGTATGCATTCTAGAAAAGGACCCAATATGTAGGAACAGAGATGCAGTAGCATCCAATCTGACCTAAGTGTAACCTAGTGGTTTGCTAAATGAGCTAGCTTATATATGCCCCTAGGTGGGTGTGGTGATCATTAGATCACAAAGCAGGTGGGCAGTCTTCCTCCGCTCCCATTGGGGAGGCTTAGGGGCCGACGTGATGGCGGCCCACGTGTGGCTCCCTCGGTGTCCTGGGAGGGCTAAACAGCCCCGACAGAGTCGTCCTCTCCCGACAAAAGGCGCGACGTCATGACGCCGCGTGCACGCCCGAGCGGCGCATGCGCGTCACGGGCGGATCGGGGAGGATCCAAGGAACGCCGCCGGCTGGGTGAAGCTCAAGGGGCGTCAGGAGACGAAGCTCAGGGCCCCAAGAGCAGTGTGAGGGGGGGGACGGATTTGTGTCCCCCCCCCTTCCCAAAAACCGGAATGGTCGCCAAAGGCATGGCCCACCCTCAAGAGGGCAGGCAGGCCAGATCATTCCCCGCCCGGAAATACATGCGATCACACTGCCATCATATGAACATGTGACAGTTGTCATCCAAATACTACTACTTCTAAAAAACAGAAAACAGAGGGAAAATTATACATACTATACAAGCGTAGCAAAAAGGTAATATTTAACACATAAAGGCATATTGATATCATGGCTATAACCCCAGAATGTATAAAATGTCAATTGTTGGGACATATTGTAGATTACAGTGTTAGAACATGCTGGGAAATGGAAGTCTGTGTTACAGTTACTTCCGAAGTATGCGAGGAGGGGGGATTTAGGGGTACAGTCCCCCCAAAAATACAGAGGGTGAATTCGACCCTCTGAAAGCCTCGATACAGAACTGATGCATATTACCACCAGAAATGTGGGTCAGGGTTGAGCATGTGGAGGTTAGGCCAAACATGAAGCAATACGCATTTAGTGTCAATCTCCATGTGTCGTGGGGAGGCGGGGGGTTTTAGCCCCCAATGGTTTATACAGAAAAAGAGAGACACATTATAGAGAGCATAATTAGGCTACTCGCCCTGGATTTGCAAGAAAAAAGAGGAAAGGTTCCCCAGATGGGCTTTTAGGCAGAAAGTAACAAGTAGAGGTATAGTAAAAGTTGTATAAAGCAATGTTTATTGCACCAATTTCCAAATATTCACATGGGTCAGAGATCATAGAGACAAATGACAAACGGTCAACATTCCTGTATAACATGTACATAGGTAGGTATATATAGTATATATAAAGAGGTTGTAACAGTGAGCCCCGACGCGTTTCGACCAATTCGGTCTCTTAGGGGGCAAATGTTCTAAAGAATAAAAAATAATAATAATAGTAATATTGATAAACATTCAGAATGAGTAAAATAACACATACCAGCATAAAAAACAGTAAAATGTCATAATGATGTAGTTACCACTGAGACAGGAAATGAGTAGCGTGAGGAACCGCTGTAAAATCCCGGGGGGCCCTGGGCTGCCCCGCCCTCCATTGGTGGAGGGGGCCTACCCTGGAGAACCTAAAGGAAGCCACACGAAAGAATGCCCCCCGCGGGAAGTGACGGCTGGGGCAGCCACCTGCAGAAGAACACCCAATGGGCCCATAATTAATAAACATATTTGTTATAGTAGGAGTACATTGGTATATAATCAATTGCTGGAATAGCAGACAGGTCAAGTGCGTAGCACATAAAATTGAATATGTTTAAAAATAATATAGTAGTACATGGCTGGGGGCGAATGCCACTGGTAAGCATAGCTATGACGAAGTCATAGCATGCTAAGGGGTCCTATGAGATATAGAGGTATTGGAAAGTAATAATTAAATGTAGTAATGTGAAGTATGCAGTGAATACAGTGAAGGGTGTACACTATAGGGTGAGTGGTTTCCATATTGGGACAAAAACAGTAATAAAGTGGGTGTGCTGAAAATAATAAAATAGGAGGTGAAGTGAGGGAAAACAAAAAATGGAAAATTAAAATATATGGTGAAAAGTTATATAAGTGTATAATGGAGTTTAAAAAGTGGACGAATAAGTCTCCAAGGGAAATAGAACGATAAGTAGTGAGAATATGGTGAGGAGTGAAAAAGTGCAGAAATGCATAATTGGAGGATATTTACCTGATGGAATTCAGAGATTGGATGTTTGTAAGCCAGACTGCAGTATATGCATTCTAGAAAAGGACCCAATATGTAGGAACAGAGATGCAGTAGCATCCAATCTGACCTAAGTGTAACCTAGTGGTTGCTAAATGAGCTAGCCTTATATATGCCCCTAGGTGGGTGTGGTGATCATTAGATCACATGCAGGTGGGCAGTCTTCTCCGCTCCCAATTGGGGAGGCTTAGGGCCGACGTAATGGCGGCCACGTGTGGCTCCTCGGTGTCCTGGGAGGGCTAAACAGCCCCGGACAGAGTCGTCCTCTGACAAAAGGCGCGACGTCATGACGCCGCGTGCACGCCCGAGCAGCACGCGCCCATGCGCGTCACGGGCGGATCGGGGAGGATCCAAGGAACGCCGCCGGCTGGGTGAAGCTCAAGGGGCGTCAGGAGACGAAGCTCCAGTGGCCCCAAGAGCAGTGTGAGGGGGGGGACGGATTGTGTCCCCCCTCCCTTCCCAAAAACCGGAAGGTCGCCAAAGGCATGGCCACCCTCAAGAGGGCAGGCAGGCCAGATCATTCCCCGCCCGGAAATACATGCGATCACACTGCACTCATATGAACATGTGACAGTTGTCATCCAAATACTAAGACTCTAAAAAACAGAAAACAGAGGGAAAATTATACATACTATACAAGCGTAGCAAAAAGGTAATATTTACACATAAAGGCATATTGATATCATGGCTATAACCCCAGAATGTATAAAATGTCAATTGTTGGGACATATTGTAGATTACAGTGTTAGAACATGCTGGGAAAATGGAAGTCTGTGTTACAGTTACTTCTTCCGAAGTATGCGAGGAGGGGGGATTTAGGGGTACAGTCCCCCCAAAAATACAGAGGGTGAATTCGACCCTCTGAAAGCCTCCGATACAGAAACTGATGCCATATTACACCAGAAATGTGGGTCAGGGTTGAGCATGTGGAGGTTAGGCCAAACATGAAGCAATACGCATTTAGTGTCAATCTCCATGTGTCCGTGGGGAGGTGGGGGTTTTAGCCCCCCAAGGTTTATACAGAAAAGAGAGACACATATAGAGAGCATAATTAGGTACTCGCCCTGGATTTGCAAGAAAAAAAGAGAAAGGTTCCCCAGATGGGCTTTTAGGCAGCAACAGTAACAAGTAGAGGTATATTAGTAAAAGTTGTATAAATAAAGCAATGTTTAGTTGCATCAATTTCCAAATATTCACATGGGTCAGAGATCATAGAGACAAATGAACAAACGGTCCACATCCTGTAATAACATGTACATAGGTAGTTATATATATATATATATAAGAGGTTGTAACAGTGAGCCCGACGCGTTTCGACCAATTCGGTGCTCTTCAGGGGGCAAATGGTTCTAAAGAATAAAATAATAATATAATAGTAATATTGATAAACATTCAGAATGAGTAAAATAACACATACCAGCATAAAAACAGTAAAATGTCATAATGATGTAGTTACCACTGAGACAGGAAATGAGTAGCGTGAGGAACCGCTGTAAAATCCAGGGGGGCCCCTGGGCTGCCCCGCCCTCCATTGGTGGAGGGGCCTACCCTGGAGAACTAAAGGAAAGGCCACACGAAAGAATGCCCCCCGGGGAGTGACGGAGGGGCAGCCACCTGCAGAAGAACACCAATGGGCCCATAATTAATAAACATATTTGTTTTAGTAGGAGTACATTGGTATAAAAATCAATCTGCTGGAATAGTACGCAGTCAA
>JAJQKJ010000792.1:0-73298 GCA_029574335.1 Rana kukunoris | reverse complement strand
AAGCTATTATGAGCGAGCTTCAATGGAAAAGAGTGGTAAACGTAACCTGCTTTTTGTGAAAAAAAATGATGGTTGTGTATGCAACATCGTCGTGAAATAAAAAGTGACGTTTCAAAAACGTTGTTTTTTACTTCACAGAAAACGACGTTTTTTTTTATCACAAAAAATGATCGTGTGTACGCGGCATTAAAAGGGTTGTAAAGGAAAATGTATTTATTTTTGCTGAAATTACTGTTTACAGGATATAGAGACATAGGGCCAGATTCACATAGAATTAGATTAGCGTAGAGTATTAGAAATACTCTACGCCGCCGTTTTTTACCTGGCTCTACGTGGAATCCCGGTAGATTTTGTCCAGTAAACAACGGCGGCGTAGTGTATTTCTCCCGGCGCAATCCATCTACGCGATTAGGGGGCGTGAAGCATTTAAATTAGGCGCGTTCCCACGGCGATCGAACTGCGCATGCTCCGTTCAGAAATTTCCCGCCGTGCATTGCGCGAAATCACGTCGTTACGTAATTTTTTCTTGAGTAGCGTCGTTTACGGACATTCCTATTCCCGAACGAGTTACTTAAAAAAAAAAATTAATTCGACGCCGCGGGAACGACGGCCATACTTAACATGGGCTACGCACCGTTAGACCAGCAAATAGCTGGTCTAACAGTATGTAGCAAAAAAATGACGTAAGCGATTGCGAAGACCACTCGTATCTTCGTGGATCGCCGTAAAAGTCATTAGCATATCCCGACGCTGAAAACAACGCGGACTCCTCCCAGCGGCCGCAAAAATATCGCAACGTAGATCCGAAGGCTTACGAAGACGTAAGCCTCTCGGATCGAAGCCCGAAGCCGCCGTATCATGGTTTGAGGATTCAAACTAGTGATACGGCGCGCGAAATTTGAAATTACTCCTGTCTAACACCAGTTAGACAGGCGTAATCGCTCTCTGAATCTGGCCCATAATAGTTAACTGATTCCTTTTAAAAATAGATAAAAGTCAAGCATATAATGTACCTAATGTGCTGTACAGAGCCACAGAGAAAAATACATGGCAGTGATGGTATGTAAACGAAACTCATTGGTGCTGAGGGGTTTTAGACACACAGTAAAACACCTCCTTGATTAGTGACCACAGAGAGAAAGCTCCCAGGACTGTGGTGATCAGGGAACAGACAACCAGGAAGTGTGGAGATCAGAGAAGGATTACAGCAACTTGAGAGCAAAAACGAACAATGAGGACATGAAAACAGCACTGCATTAAGGTAAAGGAAGCTATTAGGATAAAAAAAAAAAAAATCCTTTACAAACCCTTTAAGAAAAGGGAGAGGGGGATATTTTTACCATAGTACTCAAGACTTTACAAAACAGTTTTATTTATATAAAAAATACTTTGTTAAACCACATTTGGATACGTTATACATGAATTGTGTAGACTTTCCCTTAGGCAATTCACCACTTCAAACTTAGGACATCTTAGCGCCAAAATCACAGACTCCATTCAAAACCTCAAACAATACTCACCGCCAGGAGAAGGAAACTGAACCACCCTGAAGCTAAACAAAAAAAAAGATAATAAAAAAGAAAAGCCTTTATTAGAGATATAACAAAATATAACATCAACAAAGCCTTCAATTTCCACCCTGTCCATTCTAATACCTGCGCACATCTGAGGCAATGAAAAACTCCCCCTTAGCAGTTCCAGCCACGATCATCCTGAGTAGATGATGTAGCATTTACTTCCTGGAACCAGGCATCTTGGCGTGAAGACCAAAGACTTCATACAAAACCTCAAAGAGTAATAACCGCCAGGAGAAGGAAACAGGGAAGCTGAAGCTAAGAAAATGAATATAAAGAGAATAAAAAATAAAATCCTTATATGAAAAAGAGTGGGGGGGGGGGGTACTGGCCGGCCATACCTGACCTGGCTCCTGTAGACTTGACCACTTCATCCCCGAAAGATTTGCCTGCTCAATGACCGGCCATTTTTTGCGATACAACACGCGGTCGTACCCAAAAAAAATGTTTTCCCTACAAATAGAGGCCCAGATTCACAGAGCAATTACGCCTGTCTAACTGGTGTTAGACAGGAGTAATTTCAAATTTCGCGCGCCGTATTACTAGTTTGAATCCTCAAACCATGATACGGCGGCTTCGGGCTTCGATCCGAGAGGCTTACGTCCTCGTAAGCCTTCGGATCTACGCTGCGATATTTTTGCGTCCGCTGGGAGGAGTTTGCGTCGTTTTCATGCGTCGGGATATGCAAATGAGTTTTACGACGATCCACGAAGCTACGAGTGTCCCTCGCAATCGCCTACGTCATTTTTTGGCTACGTAATGTTAGAGGAGCTTTTTGCTGGTCTAACAGTGCGTAACCCATGTAAAGTATGGCCGTCGTTCCCGCGTCGATTTTAAAATATTTTTTTTTTTTTTAACGTAACTCGTTCGGGAATAGGAATGTACGTAAACGACGCTACTACGACGTGACGACGTGTTTTCGCGCAATGCACGGCGGGAAATTTGCGAACGGAGCAATGCGCAGTTCGATCGCCGCGGGAACGCGCCTATTTTAAATGCTTCACGCCCCCTACTCGCGCAGATGGATTGCGACGGGAGAAATACACTACGCCGCCGTCGTTTACTGGACAAAATCTACCTGGATTCCACGTAGAGCCAGGTAAAAAACGGCAGCGTAGTGTATTTCTGATACTCTACGAGAATCTAATTCTCTGTGAATCTGCCCTAGAGCTTTCTTTTGGAGGTATTTAATCACCTCTGGTTTTTATTTTTTTGCGCGATAAACAAAAAAAGAGCGACAATTTTGAAAAAAACACAATTAGCCAGATTCAGAAAGACTTACGATGGCGTATCAGTAGATACGCCGTCGTAAGCCCAAATGCGCGCCGTCGTATGTTTAAGCGTATTCTGGAAACCAGATACACTTAAATTTGGGCAAGATACGCCCGGCGTAAGTCTCCTACGCCGCCATATCTTAGCTGCATATTTACGCTGGCCGCTAGGGGCTTGTACGTTGATTTACGCCTAGAATATGTAAATGAGCAAGATACGCCTATTCACGAACGTACGTACGCCCCTCGCAGTAAGCTACGCCGTTTACGTTAGGGTGTTTTTCAGGCGTAAAGATAAACCACCAAAAAGATGGCGCAGCCAGTGTTAAGTATGGACGTCGGAACAGCCATCAAATTTCACGTCGTTTACGTCGTTTACGTCGTTTGCGTAAGCCGATTCAGAATGGGGCTGGGTGTAGGTTACGTTCACGTCGAAAGCATTGACTATTTGCGACGTGATTTTGAGCATGCGCACTGGGATATGTCCACGCCCGGCGCATGCGCCGTTCGTTCGGCGTGTCATTTATGCGGGGTCACGAATCATTTACAAGTATCACACCCACCTTCCACCTACTTTGAATTCCGCAGACTTACGCCGGCCCATCTACACTACGCCGGCGTAACTTAGGGAGCAAGTGCTTTGTGAATACAGCACGTGCCTCTCTAACTTGCGGCGGCGTAGTGTATATTCGATACGCTACGCCCGCTTACCAATACGCCGCCTTACCTGAATCTAGCTATTTATCTTTTTACTTTTTGCTATAGTAAATATCCCGATTTTGTTTAAAAAATAAAAATAAAAAAACAAATTCCTTAGTTTAGACCGATATGTATTCTTCTACATATGTTTGTTTAAAAAAAATGCAATGAGTGTATATTCATTGGTTTGTGCAAAAGTTATAACGTCTACAAACTATGGGAAAGATTTATTGCAGTTATATGGATTTTTTTTTTTTTTGCGGTGTTGCGGCGGGCAGGTCGGACACTTTTGACACATTTTTGGCACCATTGACATCTACAGAGTGATCAGTGCTATAAATATGCACTGATTACTATGTAGATGTCACTGGCAAGGGGTTAACACTAGGGGGCGATCAAGGGGTTAACCGGGTTCCCTAATGTGTGTTCTGACTGTGTGGGGATAGGACTAACTAGAAGAGATGACAGATCGTGGTTTCTACTTTGTAGAAACATACAATCTGTCTTCTCTCCTCAGACAGCTCAGGAATTTGTGCATTTACACACACAAACCCCCGTGCTGCCACTCGTGCATGCGATCTCGCCCCCCAGCGGCGCGCATCTGTTTCCCCGCTGTGCGGCAGCGCTTGCGCGCCCCCTGGTGGCTCTCCTGGGCGAAGCAGTGTATGTATTTTGCCCAGGACAGCCATTCTGCCGCAGTAAATCTGAGACGGTCGAAAACTGGTTAATTATGGATAGACTTTTACTGTAAGATCCAAAGCTATCAAAAGTACTGATTGGCTGTTTTGGGTTACAGTTAAGTTTAGGGGCACAAATGAAGCTGGGACTAAGTCCTATTTTATGCTTGTGTTGCTCACGAATATTCGCATTGTGAATATTCGTTACGAATATTGCATATTCGAGTATTCGCGAATAAATCTAATATCGCGGCGAATATTCGCTATTGCGAATATTCGTATTTTTTCAAATTTATTTTTAAAACAGATCACATCCTAGTGATCTCCATCGACGTCTAAAAGCATTGCTGGTATGATTAGAGACCCTGGGCCGAGTAGCTGAGGCGATCGTTTTATGTTGCCAAATATTCGCAATGCGAATATTCGTATTACGAATATTCGCAAATACTTTCTCTGCCCTTCTTTTGCATCAGACCTGTGTATTGCGATCTTAGAGCTTAGCATTGTGCTTCCTATAGGAAATTATCTCTGTTTTCGCGTGTTGTTCGCGCGCATGCGCAGGCGCAGACGAGAATTTCGCAATCAATTTCGCATTCGCAAATTTTTGTTGGATAAAATATCACGAATATTCGATATTAATGAATATTTTGTGAATATCCTTCTATATATTCGTGAAATATCGCGAAATCGAATATGGCGTATTCCGCTCAACACTGTTTTATGCTACTGTTCATATTGTTCTAGTTTAAGTGAGGCAAAATCTTTACCGCTATACATGTCAATGGCAAGATTATGTTATGTGACCATTTTTTGACATTGCATTTCCTTATGTCTTTGAACACAATCCACTATCCACAATCTCTGGAATGTTCTTGAATTATTTTTTCTGTATGGTTTGCCGATCTCTCTCAAACTTTTTCCTGATAAAAAAAAAAAAGAAAACCCTTTATTAGAGATATAACAAAATAATATTTTGCTTTGCAACATATCTTAAGCTCTGTCAGATTGGATGGAGAGCATCTGTGAACAGCAATTTTCAAGTCTTGCCACAGATTCTCAATGCGATTTAGGTCTGGACTGTGGCTGGGCCATTCTAAACACATGAATATGCTTTTATCTAAATCATTCAATTGTAGCTCTGGCTGTATGTTTCAGGTCATTGTCCTGCTGGAAGGTGAACTTCCCCCAGTCTCAAGTCTTTTGCAGACTTAGGCGGCGTACACACGACCGAGGTTCTCGCTGGAAACCAGCGAGAACCTCGCTGGAAGCTGCATTCCAGCGAGGACCTCGGCCGTGTGTACGCTCTCGGCGAGCTTCCCGTCGGGAAGCCCGTCGAGCAGAAATAAAGAGCACGCTCTCTATTTGCTCGACGGCCCGCCTGGAAGAATGGCTGGTTGCCATTCCCGACGGGCGGGTCACCGATTTTGACGGCCGACAGGGAACCTCGACGGGCGGAACGACTAACAGGTTTTCTTCAAAGATTGTCCTATATTTGGCTCCCTCTAATAATCTCCCTCTCCATCCCCACTGTAGTTATACATGTGCAGGTTTCCTTGGGTCAGGGATTTTTGGAAGATTTGGAGAAAAGACACCTACATGACAGGTCTTAGGCCTGGTGATTGGTTTCCCAGGCACTGAGCACTGCTTTCAAGGGGGCAAGATGTGCAATCTCCCTGGATTTCAGTATGACTCTGCAGGAGCAAGATAAGAAATACATGAACGCTGAGGCACCTTGTGACGGGAGTCACTTTGGGCGGAGGGCCCATTAAACCTAACTTACCCTAGATTGGTCAGGAAACTCTTGGTCTAGCTTCCCAGGCCCCTCTTATGTATAAGTCACTCCATGTCTATAATTGGCACAGGGTGACCTAAAAAGTGAGGGACAACTACTTAATGCGGATCTCCACCCTAAAGTGAAGTTCCGCTGATCGGAACCCTCCCCCCCTCCGGTGTCACATTTGACGCCTTTCAGGGGGGAGGGGGGTGCAGATACCTGTCTAAAGACAGGTATTTGCTCCCACTTCCGGCCCGCAGTCTCGGGCAAAAGACGGGTTTTTCCCGTTGTGTGCTGGGAACTCTCGGCTCCCAGCACACAGCGGGAGCCAATCGGTGGGCGCAGCGCGACTCGCGCATGCGCCGTAGGGAACCGGGCAGTGAAGCCGGAGCGCTTCACTTCCTGGTTGCCTCACCGTGGATGGAGGGGGGAGCAGCAGGGTGACGAGCGAACGCTCGTCCTCTGCTGCGGACGCCGCTGGACTCCAGGACAGGTAAGTGTCCTAATATTAAAAGTCAGCAGCTGCAGTATTTGTAGCTGCTGGCTTTTAATATATTTTTTTAATGGGCCATCCGCTTTAATAGACGCTGAGATTGTGGTTTGGATTACTTCAAATGGTATAGTAATATTTATCAACAATATCTCTCAAGAAATTCTCCTTCTATTTGCTGTTTCAATTGAGTCATTAGCCTTACGATTCCGGCAGTCTGAAGAATACAAGGGGATAGAAATGGGCGACAGTACAGAACAGATCGGAATGTATGCAGACGATATCATATTGTATATGCGAGATACACAGGATACCCTGAGGAATGCTATAGATACGTTTGGTAGGTACTCAGGACATAATATTAATTGGCAGAAGTCTTTTCTAATGCCAATGCATGGAGAAGGGGAAATGGAGGAGATGACGGACACCCCACTTAAGATAGTGGACTCCTTTAAATATTTAGGGATCCACATAACAACACAATCCCAGACAGCATTGGAGGCCAATGTTTATCCATTGATGGAGTATATTAAAGTCAAGTTGAGGATTTGGAGTAAACTCCCTTTGTCAGTGGTGGGAAGAATACATTTAATTAAAATGATCCTACTACCAAAGTCTTTGTACAGCTTCTCACACTCCCCAGTAGTGGTGCCTAAAAAGTTATTTGAAAAATTGTATTCACAATTTATAAAATTGATATGGGCTAAAGGTAGATGTAAAGTAAAGCTGACAACATTACAGCGCCCAAAAACAGAGGCAGGGTTGGCGCTGCCAGATGTCTGTTTGTATTATTTGGCAGGACAAATGAGACATTTGCGTTATTGGTTTACACAGGAACAAACCCTGGGAGTAGAGAAGTATTCGTTAAATATATTACAAGCTGAGAACATTTTGGTAGTATTAGAGACAAAATGTACAGTATACATACACCAGGGGTCAAGATCCCTATGCTCTCATTGGTACGATCAGTATGGCGAAAGGTCAAAAAATGAATGGGCTTCAGGGATATCCCTGCTGAACTATCTATGTGGGATAATCCCTTGTTTGAAGAACTATATACATTCGAGGATAGTATATTTTGGAAGTGTGAACCAGCTCTTAGGCCTCGTACACACGAGGCAATAGATTTGTTCAAAACGGTCTGTCCGACCGATTTGAACAAATCTCTCTGTTTGGATTTTGGTTTGCTCGCGTGTACACACGAGCAAACCAAAATCCCCGCCAGCAGACGGCGCGCTGACGTGTCGGGACGTGGCGGTGACGTTGACGCCGCCACGTCACCGCACCAGGAAGTAAAACACTTCCGCGCATGCGCCGAATCCATTCGGCGGCGGTGCGAGGCGACATGTCTGCTGGTAAGTGTACTAACCAGCAGACATGTCGGGCGGACGGATTCCCACCCGATAGATTTCAAAGCATGCTTTGAAATCTGTCGGGTGGCCAAATCCGTCGGCTCGCCCGTACACACGATCAAATCTGTTTGCTGGGACGGTCGGGCCGACCGTTTCCAGCAGACAGATTTGATCGTGTGTACGATGCCTTAGACATGCGTGCCCAATTTGGTAGTAAAAGTATAGATATATCTAGGTTCCCCCTTATAGGAATATTGGGAACTCATGGACCAAAGGGATTAGTATCCAAGTTGTACACATATTTTATGCAGGCCAAGATATGGCCTGCATAAAAGTGGCAAACGATATATCCATTTAGGACGAATGAGATTTGGGGGGGAAGCCTGCAAATCACATTTGACAGTATCACCCGCAAACAATAATAGATTGATACAGTTTTACATAATACACCAGGTTTATCTTACCCCGTATAAACTAAGCCTGATGGGGAGAGTAGTAAACGCGGAGTGTGCAAGATGTTACCTACCACAGGCTGACTTTGAGCACATGATGTGGTCTTGTCCGGGCATTAGTAGATATGGAGACAGGTTTTGGATATATTATCAGAGGTGGTGGGAGGATGTGTACCATTCACTCCAGAAGTATGTCTATTGGGGTTAATAGAGAGTTAGAGTGAAATGTATATGCTAAGACTTGTTTACAAGAAACTTATTTATGGCCCGCAAACAAATTGTACTTGGATGGATGCAACCTACTCCTCCTTCGAAGTTCCAATGGCTTGGGGCGGTAAATCAAATCCTTCCATATGAGAAACTATTGTACGAGCATAGAGGAACACTCCAGAAATATTATAGAATTTGGGATGAGTGATTGAACACGGGTCAACTCTTAGGCCCTGTACACACGAGGAGACATGTCCGATGAGACATGTCTGACGGACCGTTTTCATCGGACATGTCTGAAGGGATCTTTTGGTCTAAGGCCCCGTACACACGGCCGAGGTTCTCGCCAGAAACCAGCGAGAACCTCGCTGGGAGCTGCATTCCAGCGAGAACCTCGGCCGTGTGTACGCTCTCTGCTCGCCCCGCCCGTCGGGAAACCCGTCGAGCAAATAGAGGACGGCCCGTCGGGATGAATGGCTGGTTGCCATTCCCGACGGGCGGGTCGCAGATTCTGACGTCCGGCAGAGAACCTCGACGGGCGGAACGATGTGTTCTGCCCGTCGAGGTTCTCTGCCGTGTGTACGGGGCCTCATGTGTGTACACACCATCGACCACAATCCCCTCGGACCAGAACGCGTAGTAGAACAAGACTAAAAAAATTCAATGCTTCACACCGACGTGCTGGAAAAAGGAAGTTCAATGCTTCGCATGCGTCGAATCAATTCGACGCATGCAGGGGATTTCGGTCCGATGGTTGGGCGTACTAACCATCGGACATGTCCGACGGACAGGTTTCCAGTGGACAAGTTTCTAAGCATGTTTAGAAACTTTTGTCCGCTGGAAAACTGTCCGCTAGGCAGAACACACGATCGAACATGTCCGCTGAAATTGGTCTGCGGACCAGTTTCAGAGGACATGTTCGATCGTATGTATGCGGCCTTAGTGGTGAATAAGAGGGGCACTAATAGAAGGAAATTCTGATTATTAGAAGTCAGTAAAGAGGGGGGGGAGAAGTGCTGCAAGCAGGGTAACGGGTTAGGCGGCGTACACACGACCGAGGTTCTCGCTGGAAACCAGCGAGAGCCTCGCTGGAAGCTGCATTCCAGCGAGGACCTCGGTCGTGTGTACGCTCTCGGCGAGCTTCCCGTCGGGAAGCCCGTCGAGCAGAAATAGAGAGCACGCTCTCTATTTGCTCGACGGCCCGCCTGGATGAATGGCCGGTTGCCATTCCCGACGGGCGGGTCGCCGATTTCGACGACCGGCAGAGAACCTCGACGGGCGGAACGATGTGTTCTGCCCGTCGAGGTTCTCTGCCGTGTGTACGCGGCCTTAGTTTGTCTTTATTGTTTTGTTTGCTTTTTGCTATCTGTTGTTTTTTCTTTTTCAAGGTGGAATGTAATGTATAATAACACTTTTTTTCTCTTCATGTGGTTGTATTTATGAAATGGGAAAATATTTAATGAAGAAACTTAATAATATTGACGGATGTAGACATATGAAAGAATAAAATAAAAACGTATTTTAAAAAAAAATATCTCTCAAGAAATCTTTAAAGACAATTCCTGGTTTGTTTGACTCTCAACTATACATGTTCTTTAAAAGAGCTGGTCACATTGATCCCTGTTTCGTGTACTTTAATGTCAAAATCGGACAGTCTGCTGATGGTTTCCTGCTATTATCTGTTTATTAAGGTGTTAAGTGTTTTTTGCTAAGCATATCTCTCCCATTGTTAATTAAGTCACCTATTGTTTGATCACAACATTGTCTGGGTGGGCATTGAGTAACCTAGGCTGGTTTAAGTGACTAGTTAATTAGCTTATGTGAATTATATTTCTGTATACAGTTGACTTTGCATATGATAATGTGATCAGACTGTGTCTCTATGCTTGTTTTGTTGAGAAATCGCTTAGTGCCGGTTCACACTACCGCGACTTGGGATCCGACTTGTGTCGCCTCAAGTCACAGGACATAAGAAATTTAATTGAAGTGAATAAGAGCCGTCTTAATGTACACTACTCAAGTCGCTCCGACTTCAGAAAAGGTTTCTGTACTACTTCAAGGCGACTTCTAGGCAACTTGTACCCATAGATTTCCAAGTCGGATCTCCATCTTAAAGGGGTTGTAAAGGTACATTTTTTCCCCTAAATAGCTTCCTTTACCTTAGTGCAGTCCTCCTTCACTTACCTCATCCTTCCATTTTGCTTTTAAATGTCCTTATTTCTTCTGAGAAATCCTTACTTCCTGTTCTTCTGTCTGTAACTCCACACAGTAATGCAAGGCTTTCTCCTTGCATTTTTTGACCTTTCGCCATACTGATCGTACCAATGAGAGCATAGGGATCTTGACCCCTGGTGTATGTATACTGTACATTTTGTCTCTAATACTACCAAAATGTTCTCAGCTCCACTGGGTGTCGTGCTCGCCCCCTCCCTTGGAGTTCATGTTGATTGAAAAAACTGAAGTTCTGCTTTAAAGATCTATCTATCATTAGCATATTTATTTCCAAGGAGCTCAACAATATAACAGTAAAATACTAAGCCAAGGGCTCATTAAATCAATTAAGTCAAGTTGCTTCAAGCCTCTAATTATTCCATGATTTTCTAAAATTCTTTCCAGAGATTGCACGTATTAGATTCCAAAGATTGTCTATTGCGCTGCATTGGTCCTACCACTTTATATCATCTATGTGATTAAACCATACAATTGTAGAGAACCTCCAGGGCCACAGATAGCTGACATCCTTCTGTATGTAGTGGGTATGTAGTGGGTCGTGAGGCATAGTGGATGCAAAGATGGTGAAAGTCATTGGGCGCCAGACACTTCTTGGATGTAAAAGAGGTTTTATTTCTCTTAACAGTCCTTTTTGTATGGGGGAGAGAGGGTTAGCGCCAGGACACCCTCCAAGAAATCAATAGGAGGGCAGTCGGCCAGGGAAAGGCCTCCAGGAAGAAGCCACATCTGCACATGTAGGAATGCTGTCTCCTATGGCAACAGTCTTTAACAGTTCCTAATATAAAGCGTAACAGTTTTTTCTGCTTCACTACAGCTTTTTCTTGTAGTTCTTCCATACACTGAGCTCCCAGTCTCTCTCGCTAGACTATCTGATTCACTGCCACTGAATCCCTTGAGCTCCTTCAATTTTCACTGTGGTATCTTCCTCAAGTGTCACCCCCACTTCCCTGCTGGGTCCCCCCTACCTTGGCACTCAAGATATCTCTCAAGCTTCACCCACGCTGGCCTGCTCGGTCCCTGGCTTGACACACAAGGCTGCTCTGCAAGTGTCACCTCCGCTGGCTGGATCCCTGGCTTGATACCCTCTGAAGTTTCCAGATTATTCATCGTTCCTGGTTGGTGAGAATACTGCTCCAGTACTTGATTCAGCAACTCACTGAGGGCCCTGGTAATAAGGTGGATGGTCCCTTACTGGGGACAGCTTTTCCTTTACCTGCGACCACCACAGGTTCTTCCGGTCGACAGAACCGACACTTCTGGTTGGACTGCAAGCCGCAATCCCAACCCTGCGCTGCTCTCTTTTTTCTGGATAAGTTCTCAGACAGCCTAGCAGCCAGATGCCCCCGGGATAGGCCCAATCTCCAGCCTAGCAGCCCGGTCAGTACAACACACGTCCACCAAGACAGCCGCCCGGGTGCACAGAACATCGATTACCTGACTCCACCCAAATATATAATTTCTCCCAGCAGGCCAAGTGATTCAAGAAAACCGCTGCCCATTGGCTGAGATACCCCATATACCCATAACCTGACCTTGGATTGCCCTTCTTATATCTAGTATAACCAAGTACCCAGACACCTAGTGGTAGAAAAGAAGAGTGCAACAAGGCCAAACTTAGGGAGAAATCAATAGATCTCTATCAATCAACCAGGAAAACACTTTCACCCCCTTCCTGCCCAGGCACATTTTCAGCTTTCAGTACTGTCACACTTTGAATGACAATTGCGTGGTCATGCAACACTGTACCCAAAGTAATTCAATAATTTTTTTTTCCCCACAAATAGAGCTTTTTTTTTTGGTGGTATTTAATCGGCACTGTTTTTTTTTTTTTGCTAAACAAATGAAAAAGACAGGAAAAAACAACAACATTTTTCATAGTTTGATATAACATTTTGCAAACGGGTGATTTTTTCTCCTTCACAGATCGGCACTGATGAGGTGGCAGTAATGAGATGGCAATGATAGGCGACACTGATGAGCAACTGATAGGTGGCACTGATGGGCACTGATAGATGACACTGATTGGCAGCACTGGTGGGCACTGTTGGGACAGTAGTGAAAATCAGTGGCGATGTTCCTTTAACATAAGCTGGTTATCGGCTTTCTTCTTCTCTCCGCTTGCTGTCAGCGTGAGAAAAGATAAACGGCTTGTGTTTACATCACATAATCAGCTGTCATTGGCTGACAGCTGATCACGTGGTAAAGGGCCATTGTTATTGGTCCTTTGCCTCGATCTATGATCAACTGAGTCCGAAGGACTTGACGATCACAGAGCATGCCACCCGTGCTCTATTTTTAGGCACTGCTGAGTTTGTAATTCTGACAGCCTTAAATTGGCACCAAACCCTCCTATGCTTTACAGCCAATGAAGCTGCGTCTGTTTGATCTGCAACTGCCATGGTGTTGCACACATGATCAGTTATGACATCAGCCATTTATTGGTTTGACATTTTTCTTGAGGACACAAGCAAACGTGACAGTAAGCAATGTAACTGTTTTTTTAAAAAAGGTTAAATTAATAGGTTTAGTTCCACTTTATAATTTACTGCTGTTTAGGGGCTCTGGGCTACAGCAAAATGTCAGCCTCCAACAAGAAGAAACTGGAGCAATCCTGGAGGCAGTTTAAAGCACATTACATTTTGGTAACATAAATATTAATGTGGAATGTACATTCCTTGCCAAAGAACATTATTTATTAAGTTGATATGGGCAAAGTTCCACTTTAATAAACGGGAATTAGATGGTTCCCATAAACATAATATGAAATATTAGAACCAAGGAACAAATAATCAAATGGATATGCAAACATGACAAACACATTTCACTCAGCATGGAGCGTAACCACTTGCCGCCCGCCAATGACAGATTGACGGCGGCAAAGTGGTTGCTTAATCTTGACTGGACGTCATATGACGTTCTCAGGAAATTGAGCCGCTGCGGCGATCGTTGTTGCAGGGTGTCAGTCTGACACCCGCAACACCGATCTAGGTAAAGTGTCTCTCACGGAGACACTTTACCACGTGATCAGCCGTGTCCAATCACAGCTGATCACGATGTAAACAGCAAAAGCCGGTAATCGGCTTTTCCTCACTCGGCTGAAAAGCTCCTCTGACAGGGGGGGTTTATGCTGATCGATTATCAGCACAGCCCCCCCCCCCCCCCCCCGAGAATGCCCACTGGACCACCAGGGATTTCACTAGATCACCAGGGATTTAAATCAAAGGTGTGGCACCCTAGACCACCAGGGATGACACATAATGGATGCCAATCAGTGCCACAATGGATGCCAATCAGTGCCCACAATGGGCATCACTTATCGGCAGGCATTGTTTGGCACTGGTTGGCATCCATTAGTACAACACATTAGCTAGTGCCCATCTATGCCCATCCATGCCGCCTATCAGTGCCCATCCATGCCGCCTATCAGTGCCCATATGTGTCGCCTATCCCTGCCTATCTGTGCCGCCTATCTTTGCCCATCTGTGACACCTATCCGTGCCGCCCATCTGTGCCGCCTATCTTTGCCCATCATATTGGTGCCCATCATCAATGCCACCACATCAGTTCCACCTCATTGGTGCCCATCAGTGCCACCTTATCAGTGCCAGTCAGTGCAGTACCAATCCTTGCCTATTAGTGAAGGAGAAAACGTACTTATTTACAATGTTTTATAAGGGTCCTTTCACACTAGCGGACCGTTCATCCGCTCATTACAAGTCCGTTTACGGACTTGTAATGAGCCCCTATGGGAGCGGATCCGTTAGCGGATGATGCATCCGCTAACGTCCGCTAGATCCGCATCCGTTTTTGCGGACGGAAGAATGTCCTATTTTTCTTCCGTCCGGCCAAACGGATCGGATGCAAACGGACAGATGGTCCGTTTCCATCCGACTCCCCATAGGGGAGAGCGGAGGAGAGACGGGGAGGTCCCTGCACAGTGTGCGGGGACCGCCCCGTCCGCCGACAGCTGAGCTGACGGGCACACGGAGCGGACCGAAAAACGTTCCGCTCCGTGTGAAAGGACCCTATCGGAAACAAAAACATTTTTTTTCTCTAAATTTTCGGTAATTTTTTTATTTTTTTGCAGAAAATAAAAATCCCAGAGGTGATCAAATACCACAAAAAGAAAGCTCTATTTGTAGGTACGAAATTATAAAAATTTAGTTTGGGTACAGTATAGCATGACCGCGCAATTGTAATTTAAAGTGCAACAGCACTGAAAGATAAAAATTGGTCTGGGCGGGAAGGTGTATAAGTGCCCTGTATGGAAGTGGTTAATCAAAGAGTAAGGGTCAGGGACCCTCTGATCAAGCTCCGAAATCCGTTGGCCTGTTTGCATCTTGGATGGACTGGTCTCTTTATTGGATTGATGAATAAATAGATATGAGGCCGCATACACAATTACGAGAACCTCGAGGAGCCAAACACATCGTTCTGCCTGTCGAGTTTCTCGCCCGGCCGTCGAAATCGTCGACCAAGCCGTCGGGAAAGGCGTCGAGCCATGGTTCTCGATGGGCCATTGAGCAAATAGAGAACCTGCTCTCTATTTTGGCTCGAAGGCTTTCTTGACGGGACGCTCAGCGAAAACGTACACACGACCGAGTATCTCGGCAGAATATGGATCCCATTGAGCTTCTCGCTGGATTCTGCCGAGGTTCTCGGTCGTGTGTACGGGGCCTCAGGCTTTTAATACAATAAGAGTGGTACTGTCTTAAAACCTAGGCCTGGGGTACTGTCAGAAACCATGAATCAGACCGAGACAGAAGTGCAGTAAAAATCACACTTGTTTAATAACAGTAAAAGTTAAGCAGAGTAAACATAGTCAAAACATAGCCAGAGTTCCCTAACTGTAATGTATAGTAAGACAAGCCAGGACGTCAGGGAGCCAGGGATCAGCATACTTCAGACAAGCCAGGAAATCAGGTAACCGGAGAATAAGCGTAGTGGAACAGCAAGCAGGATCAGGAACCAGAAGGGACGTCAGCCAAGCAAGTCTTTAACAGGTACACAGGAGTGAGTCTCTGGACGTCTTGACAAGGCGAAGGCAGAGAGGATCTGGGCTGAACAGCTTAAGTAAACAGCAGGACTTGACGAGCAGGATATCATCGTAAGGTGAGTCCATGTGGAAATATTGGAGCTGGTAATTAACCAACAGCTGAGTGGCCTGCGCTGAGAAGGACAGGCTGAGCCCAGTCCTGACAGGGACCTAGTCTAGGAGAGATCACACACACAGTCCTTGATGCTGTAATTTATCTTGTATTTTTGTAGTTTGCTTATGTGTGCACAGCCTATTGCATTTCGGTGTGTACCTCAATGCTCAAACTTGTATGTGTGTGTACATGTGTGTGTATATATACCGACTGTGTCAGTAGAGCAGTGGACGGTGTCAGTAGGGCAGTGTATGGTGTCAGTAGTTTTTATGTATATTAATTTTTTTTTTTTTACAATAATTTTTTCTTACAAATTCTTTAGGACCCCCTGTTAGGAGGCTTTGGTGAAATATCAGGAGTTTAAACAGGGGAATCTGCACCACAAAGGGTGATTAGGGTGTGCCCAGTCACATCTGGCACACCCTGTGCACATTCCTAGGGTAGTTTAGCAGTGATAAAAAAGACAGTTTCTGCAGGCATTGGTATTCAAGCAATAAAGCATTTGGTAATTGTACAGTATCGCCAGGCTTGGACCTGTATTATCAGAGATGGCTTCCGCTGTTGCCATAGGAGACAGCATTCCTACAAATGCAATGCAAAAATACGAAAGAAACGTGGACAGCCGCACTCCAAAAATGTTCCTTCAATTAAAATCGATCACAAAATAAACACGCCACAGCAAAAATTGGGACAAAAGCTCATTCCTACAAATGCAGATGTGGCGTCTTGCCGCATGCTTTTCCTTGTCGAAGTCTCGGAGTTTGCCAAATAAACTTGCAACTGCCGATGGGTGTCCTGGCCCTAGCCCTCTCTCCCAAAGTTCTGTTAGGAGAAATAAAATCTCTTTTGTATTCAAGAAGTATCTGGCGCCCCCGTTAATATACCTTGTATTACACCCACTAAGCCTTGCAACCCACCATATACAGAAGGATGTCAGCGGCTCTTGGCTATGGAGGTTCTCGTCAGACCAAAGGAGGCCTGGGATCTTGCTACACTAAGTATGTAAAATAGCCGGCCCGGCATCAAATGCATAAAGCACAAGGATAAACCTCCATGGCCCTTTAGGGCACATTAAACCTTCCAGTCAGATCAAATATGGTCACCATCACCATTTTCCCCCAAAATAAATTGTGTTTGAAAGACCGCTGCACAAATACGATGTGATATAAAATATTGTAACAATCTTAATTTTATTCTGTAGGGATTCTGCTAAAAAAAAAAAAAAAGGATAGGCCTGGATTCACAAAGCACTTACGCCGACGTATCTCCAGATAAGTGCAAATATGCGCCGTCGTATCTGTGCGCTGTACCCACAAACTTAGATTCGCCTAAAAACTGACTTCATCTCACTGACGTAACTTGCCTACGCCGGCGTAGAGTGGGCGCATATTTACACTGGACGCATGTGGCACTCCCATTGATTTTCTATTCAAATATGCAAATGAGGGAGATACGCCGATTCACGAACGTACTTGCGCCAGGCGCAATGATTTAAGCGGTTTGCGTACGTTTTAAGTTTGGCGTAAAGTTATTCCCCATAGATGAGACGCAACCCATGCAAAGGTATAGACCAGGGAACACAAGCCTACGTATTGTACGTTGGACGTCTGTGAATATGGGCCGACGTGGGTCTGGCTGGGCGTAGGTTAGATTCACGGCGTACACAGTGATCCGGCGTATCTTAGGCAGTTGTTCCGACGTGGTTGTGAGCATGCGCACGGGGATACGTCCACGTCCCGACAAGTGCGCAGTTCCTTTTAAGTACTTGTCTGGCATCCGGCCCATCATTTGCATGGGGTCACGCTTCAATAGCATGGATCACGCCGACTTCCAGACCACTTCCACTTACGCCGGCTTACACCTACGAATATACGCTACGCTGGCGCAGAGTTGGGAGCATTTGCTTTGTGAATTCCATGCTTGCCTCTCCGCGCTGCGCCGGCGTAATGTAAAAGAGATACGCTACTAGATATGTGCATTCCCGTTCGTACGAATGTTATTTTCGTACGAAAATGTTCATTTTCGTACCCTCAGGATAATGTGTACATACGAAAAAATTAAAGCACCAAAATACGAAAACTACGAGATTACGAATGAGCCGCATAACGAACAAACGCAAATACGAACGAACGATCCGACGAAAAAAAACGACAAAACGAAAACGGCAAAAGAACAAAAATTACATCTATAGCAAAAGATTTACATTCTGTATTTTGTTTGAATCCTTTTTCTGTTTGTTTTCAGTCCTATGTTCATTGTTCATATGACATCTATAACAAAAGATTTGCATGCTGTATTTTGTTTCAATCCTTTTTCTGTTTGTTTTCAGTCCTATGTTCATTGTTCATATGACATCTATAACAAAAGATTTGCATGCTGTATTTTGAATCCCAAATACGAACAGAAAAAAGGAATTTAAAATACAGAATGCAAATCTTTTGTTATAGATGTCATATGAACATACGACTGAAAATAGCAAAAGAAAAGGGTTTCAAGATACTGCAAATCATTGACGAAAATTCACGAAAATTATTGTCTAACAAGTAACGAGCATGAATTAAAAAGAATAACGAACCATCCCGCATGTACGAAAATAAAACAGTAACACAAATACGAAACGATCGTAATACGAAAAAATCGCGTCATACGAAAAACGAACGGGAACAAACAGGAAAACGGGCGTCTTACGAAAAACGAACGAAAACGAAAAAACGGAACGATACGAAACAGAACAAAAAAAAACGATTTTTTTTTCTGTGCACATGTCTATACGCTACAAATAAATATGCGCCGATGTCTGTGAATCCGGGCCATAATGTTTGGGGGTTCTAATGCCGCGTACACACGACCGTTTTTTTCGGGATGTAAAGAATGTCATTAAAAATGATCATGTGTGGGCTCCAGAGCATTTTACACAATGTAAAAAATGAGCATTAAAAATTTCGAACATGCTCTAAATTTTCACGTTGTTTTTAACGCTGTAGTTTTTTAACGTCGTAAAAAATGGTCATGTGGGCTTTAACGTGAAAAAAACGTGCATGCTCAGAAGCAAGTTATGAGACGGGAACGCTCGTTCTGGTAAAACTACCATTCGTAATGGAGTAAGCACATTTATCACGCTGCAACAGACAGAAAAGCGCGAAACGTCTTTTACTAACACAAAATCAGCTAAAGCAGCCCCAAGGGTGGCGCCATCTGAATGGAACTTCCCCTAAATAGTGCCGTCGTACGTGGTGTACGTCACCACGCTAGAGCATTTTTTTTTCACGATCGTGTGTGGGCAAGGCCGTTTTAACAATAATTGGGTTGAAAAAAAAGTTGTTTTTTCTAGACCAAATAAAAATGGTCGTGTGTAGGCGGCATAAGTAATTTTCAGGCAAAAAATAAAAAATGTAAACTTGTAATAAAAAAGTTCAAGAAAAGACCTGGTCAGCAAGTGGTTACAGGATCAGACAGCCAGGGCCGTCTTAATAGCACCATGGGCCCCTGGGCAAAGTAATAAACAATAAGAAAACATGCCATAAATCAAAGGCTAATGGACACAAAGGGTACAGTACAGGTGGGGATTCAGAAGGGCACAGTACAGGGAAGGGAAGGGGGTCAGGAGGGCACAGTACAGGGAAGGGGGTCAGGAGGGCACAGTACAGGGAAGGGAAGGGGGTCAGGAGGGCACAGTACAGGGAATGGAAGGGGGTCAGGAGGGCACAATACTGGGATCAGGAAGGCACAGCACAGGTTCCAAAAAACTGCCTTGGACATTCCAGGACATCTTAGTATAAAATGTGACTGTACCGGCAAATTCTGGAAAGTACAATGTAATGCAAGGTTATCATGGGACCCACGTGCACCTGGGGCCCCTGGGCAGTGCCCATGCAATAAGACAGCCCTGGAGACAGCTGTTACCTCTGTGACACCAACAGAGTCCATGAAGAGACAATTCCATCTACAGTGAGGTGACCCGATTTTTAAAATGAAATCCGGGGACATTACTAGTAATGGCAGCAATCAGCGACTCTCTGCCCGTCGCCGCCTCACAGCCTGTCAAGTCTCACTCTCCGTGCCTTGGCTACTACTGGATGGGGTGCGGAGCAAGATCCCTCGACCAGGGACTTGGCCGGGACTTGAGCCAAGACAGAAGAACAGAAGTGGAGGAGAATGGGCATGCACCCGAGACTGAAGAAATATTCCCTCCGCACCGACCAGCACATGATCATCAAAAGCAGGTGTGTTCTAACGTCAATCCAGATTCCAGCTTGGGTGGGAGTAAGGGCCTTTTCACACTGGTGCGTTTTACCGCGTTTTATTAATTCATTTCAATGGAGCGGGGCATGGGGAGCGTTTTCTGAGCGTTTTAACAGCATTATTTTTACCGCAAAAACGCGGCAAAAACGCACCAGTGTGAAAGGGCCCTTATTCTCCCTGATTAGTCTAGGACAAGGTCTAGCAGGCCGATAAGGTTTTTTTTGGGGTTTTTTTTCAATGCAGCTTGCGTATAGATTTTTTATATATATTTTTTAATGGTGTTCTACTTTAATTAGCTCACATTATTGTCTGCATATTTCTCTTCACCAGTCACTTCCCGTTAAACTCTGTGAACACTTTGAGTGACACACATTTACTGGATCTAATAGGATTTGACATGGTGACTCTACAGTCCTGTCTACTCAAATCATCCTCATCCAAATGCTATGTAATCCACGCAGCTCAATTCCAGGACGCTCAAAATGCTAAAAATTTCCAGAACTTTCCGATAAATAAATTGTCCGATAACATTTTGTAACAGTTTACCAGGTAGAAGCTTTCAGTTGCATTTCATAGGTAAATATATGGGTGGAGCTGGACGCTGCGTCAGGGCATGCACAGTCCTGCTTGATTGCCTGAGTCCTGCTTGGTGATGAGCAGGGAGAATTCCCCCCCCCCCCCCACCCCACCCAGCACAGGTTCCAACTGGCCTCATCTTGTCACCACTCCAGCAAAACTTGTTTTCCAGGATTAATGATTCTAGGTTATTGTTAACCCATTGGAATATTTCTTCTCTATTCCTGTTCCAGTAATAGATCTAGATCTTGGCTCACTTTTAGCCAACGTGACAATGAGTAACCACCTCCTTCCCGGGCCTATTCTGGCACTTCCCTCCTACATGTACAAATCATCATTATTTTGCTAGAAGACAACTCAGAACCCCCAAACGTTATATATGTTTTTTTTATCAGACACCCTAGGGAATAAAATGCCGGTCATTGCAACTTTTTATCTGGCACGGTATTTGCGCAAAAAATTTTCAAACGCCTTTTTTGGGGAAAAAAATGGTTTTATGAATTAAAAAATAATAAAACAGTAAGGTTAGCCAAATTTCTTTGTAAAATATGAAAGATAATGTTACGCAGAGTAAATAGATGCCAAACATGTCACGCTTAAAAATTGCGCACACTCGTGGAATGGCGCAAAACTTTGGTACTTAAAGCGGAGGTTCACCCTCAAATTGAACTTTATAGCTAACCTGTCTCCAGCCTTAGTAAATCACTGCTGCGTTGTAATTTTTTGTCATATGTGTACCCTTACCTGTATTCTTGCTGACTTCCGGGTCTTCTTCCCTGCGGGGGAGTGGGCGTGTCGCTCCTTTTCCCCGACGACTCTCGGCGTAATGTGATCTGTGTGCAAGGACTCCTGGGATTACAACGGGGGGGGGGGGGGGGGTGTATTCTAAATGACGTCAGCCGTTGTCATGGTACTGACTGTAATCAGTAAGTGTTGACGGCGAGGCTCACGCTGCTCTCCGTCAACACAGCACATGCGCGAGATCCTGCGGTGCATGATGGGGGCATTTCGTGAAGAAATCCAGGAAGTGTTTGTTTGTGGGATTCAAAATGCCCACAAGCAAGATGAAAAAGCCCTGGAGGATGTTTTATAACTTCTTCTTTCAAACGAAAACGGAGCGAACGGACATAGCAGCGCATAGCAGGTGAGTAGTACCTAGGTAGCTCTGTTACCAGGCTTTGAAGATTGAAAAAAAAAATGTATAAACCCGCAGAACCCCCGCTTTAAAAATCTCCATAGGCGACGCTTTGAAATGTTTTACATGCTACCAGTTTTGAGTTACAGAGGAGGTCTAGTGCTAGAATTATTGCATGTGCTCTAACGCACGTGGCGATACCTCACATATGTGGTTTGGACGAAGTTTACATATGTGGGCGGGACTTACGCGTGCGTTCGCTTCTGAGCGCAAGCTATTTCCTATTACAAGGAATGTAAACATCCCATGTAATAAGAATAGTGTGTGACAGGTCCTCTTTATGGAGAGATGCGGGGTCAATTAGACACCACATCTCTCCTCCAGGCTGGAAAGCATGAGATCACAGATCTCATGCACATACTAGTCGCAATCGCGGCTTTGTTTTTCTTCCGGGTACCCGGGCGTGACGTCATCACATCGTGCCCAGGCTTCCCACGGTCATAGAGATGACTGGTGACTATCTGGTCACCAGTCATCTCTATGCTTCCCATCCGGCGCCGGACAATTCATTCTCCGGGCCGCTGATGGCACAGGAGAGCCCGGAGAAGCACCGGATGGCTGCAGGAGGGGGTGGGGGATGTCCCCTCCCTCCGCCTATAAGAACGATTAAGCGGTGGAACTGCTGCTATGATCATTTTTATTGTGCACAGAATCACCGGCACTAAAGAATGATATCTGAATGATGCCTCTAGCTGCACCCATCATTCAGATATCACTGCACAAAGCCCAGGACGTCATATGACGTCCACCCAGGATGGAAGATCCCCTCTGTGGACGACAAATGACTATGGGCCGGTAGTGAAGTGGTTTTAATAGGACAAATATAGAAAGTGAATCCTCCCATGAAGGGCAAAAAATAAATAAAAAAAGTCAAAGGTTCTAATGCCCTGTACACACGTTCGAAATTTCTGTCCGAAAGACGGACTTAGAGAACATGTTCTCTATTTTTCAGACGAAAAAAATTCCTATCGGAAAATCCATTTGTCTGTATGGAATTCTGACGCACTAAAAACGTATGCTCAGGATCAAGTCGGCGTATGATCGAAAGCATTGAACTTAATTTTTCTCAGCTCGTCATAGTGTTGTATGTCACCTCGTTCTTGACATACAATTTGGTGTGACCGTTTGAGACAGCTTGAGCGGAATTCCGTCGGAAAAAAAACCATCCGAGTTTATTCGGACGGAACAAACCGTCGTGTGTACAGGGCATAACCCTTCCCTATTATATCCAAAATGAATTCCGCCATATAAGACGCTCCGGAATATAAGACACACCCAATTTTAAAGGAGGAAAATCTAGAAAAAAAAGATTCTGAAACAAATACTGTAGTAAAATATTTTATATCAACTGTATAAAGTCATACATGCCTCACTGTGCCTGTAAGTAACATGCCTCACTGTGCCTGTAAGTAACATGCCTCACTGTGCCTCTAAGTAACATGCCTCACTGTGCCTGTAAGTAACATGCCTCACTGTGCCTGTAAGTAAGATGCCTCACTGTGCCTGTAAGTAACATGCCTCACTGTGCCTGTAACTAACATGCCTCACTGTGCCTGTAACTAACATGCCTCACCGTGCCTGTAACATACCTCACTGTGCCTGTAAGTAACATACCTCACTGTGCCTGTAAGTAACATGCCTCACTGTGCCTGTAAGTAACATGCCTCACTGTGCCTGTAACTAACATGCCTCACTGTGCCTGTAAGTAACATGCCTCACTGTGCCTGTAAGTAACATGCCTCATATGACGTCCACCCAGGATGGAAGATCCCCTCTGTGGACGACAAATGACTATGGGCCGGTAGTGAAGTGGTTTTAATAGGACAAATATAGAAAGTGAATCCTCCCATGAAGGGCAAAAAATAAATAAAAAAAGTCAAAGGTTCTAATGCCCTGTACACACGTTCGAAATTTCTGTCCGAAAGACGGACTTAGAGAACATGTTCTCTATTTTTCAGACGAAAAAAATTCCTATCGGAAAATCCATTTGTCTGTATGGAATTCTGACGCACTAAAAACGTATGCTCAGGATCAAGTCGGCGTATGATCGAAAGCATTGAACTTAATTTTTCTCAGCTCGTCATAGTGTTGTATGTCACCCTCGTTCTTGACATACAATTTGGTGTGACCGTTTGAGACAGCTTGAGCGGAATTCCGTCGGAAAAAAAACCATCCGAGTTTATTCGGACGGAACAAACCGTCGTGTGTACAGGGCATAACCCTTCCCTATTATATCCAAAATGAATTCCGCCATATAAGACGCTCCGGAATATAAGACACACCCAATTTTAAAGGAGGAAAATCTAGAAAAAAAAGATTCTGAAACAAATACTGTAGTAAAATATTTTATATCAACTGTATAAAGTCATACATGCCTCACTGTGCCTGTAAGTAACATGCCTCACTGTGCCTGTAAGTAACATGCCTCACTGTGCCTCTAAGTAACATGCCTCACTGTGCCTGTAAGTAACATGCCTCACTGTGCCTGTAAGTAAGATGCCTCACTGTGCCTGTAAGTAACATGCCTCACTGTGCCTGTAACTAACATGCCTCACTGTGCCTGTAACTAACATGCCTCACCGTGCCTGTAACATACCTCACTGTGCCTGTAAGTAACATACCTCACTGTGCCTGTAAGTAACATGCCTCACTGTGCCTGTAAGTAACATGCCTCACTGTGCCTGTAACTAACATGCCTCACTGTGCCTGTAAGTAACATGCCTCACTGTGCCTGTAAGTAACATGCCTCACTGTGCTGTAACATGCCTCGACGACGATCTCCCTACCTTCTCCTGTTCTCCGTATGTCAGACGTCGGCAGCCATCCGATATTCAAAAGCCGCGCCTCCTTCTCAGGCTTTTCCGTGATAGGCGGAACAGTAATTTTCCCAGCAGAGCCTCTGTTCAGTGTTCCGCCTATCACGGATATCCTCTCGTCCCGAAGCCGTGGCTGAGGATGAGAAGGCATCCGTGATAGGCTGAACACTAAACAGAGGCTCTGCTGGGAAAATTAGTGTTCCCCCTATCATAAGGTGACCAGATTTTTAAAATGAAATCCGGGGACATATTTTTCCTTTACTAGTAATGGCGGCAATCAGTGACTCTCTGTCCATCGCCGCCCGCCTCACAGCTTCTCAAGTCTTAGGGCTCTTTCACACGGAGCGGCTCCGTATTGATCCGCCCGGTGTGTGTCCGTCTGCTCATCGGGGATCATCCCCGCTGAGCTGTTAGCGGACAGGGCGGTCCCCGCACACTGTGCAGAGACCGCCCTGTCTTTCCTCCACTCTCCCCTATGGGGAATCGGATGAATACGGACCGTGTGTCCGTATTCATCCGATCCGCCAGATGGAAGAAAAATAGGGTTTTCTTACATCTGAAAAAGCGGATCTTTGTGGAGGCGGATCTTTATGGACGTTAGTGGATGCTCAATCCGCTAATGTCTGCAATCCCATAAACAGACCGTTCGTCCGCCCGTGTGAAAGGGCCCTTTCTCCCCCCCCCCCGGGCCCCGGCTACTACTGGATAGGGAGCACAGGAATATCACTCCACCAGGGAAGGCAAGGAGATAGGCAGGCAGGTGGCTGGCCGGGATTTGAGCCATGTGAGCGGAGCTGAATGGGCATGCGCCCGAAACTGAAGAAATATTCCCTCCGCTCCGACCAGCGCATGATCATCAGAAAGGGGCACAGATAATGGGAAAAATACAACCCCCCTATGCTAGTAGGCACGGCATATTGGGGTGTGTAATTCTAGTTTTTTTATTTTAATTCTGCACTGACTGTCTTTGAAATTGCCCCTACCCCCTATTAAATCCAATCTGGGGACAAAACCAGGGACAGACTTGGTCCGGGGACAGTGTCCTCAATCAGGGGACTGTCCCCAGAAACTGGGGATGTCTGGTCACCCTACCCTATCACGGAAAAGCCTGAGAAGGAGGCGCCCTTGCCGACGGCTGAGCTGACAGTGACACACAGGTACATGGATGTACAATTGCAGTAACGCCGCCCAAGTAATGGGGACGGCGTTACCGCGAGGGAAGAGTAATCTGGTAGATTACTCATTACCCTCAAAAGGGGCATCGTTAGGTAACGGCGTTTATTTTAATGCCCTTACTTACAACACTGGTTTTAATGCAGGCAAAATGTGTATTTGTCGTATAAGACGCACCATTTTGGGGAAGAAAAAGTGCGTCTTATACGGCGAAAAACACGGTAAAACACTTGGATTAAGATACAGTTTAAATGACACTGATACATTTGGTCAGGGCATCAAAGCTCCGATGTCCAATGGTCACTGAAGGGTTACCAACAAGAGGATGGTTGGATAAGCAGGTACATGTTTTTATTGTGTTCTCCCTTGTGTAACGATTGAAGGTCACATTCCCATGAAGAAAATGCTTGTCTCTAGGTTGGAAGGAGAGGGGGTGAGATGAGAGTAGGCAGGATGCCAATTCCAAGGAAAAACTCCAGTAAAACGATATTAGCCACCGCAACTCCGTACACGCGATCGAAAATTCCAACAAGAAAAGTCCGATGTGAGCTTTTTTTTGGAAAATCAGACCGTGTGTATGCTCCATCGCACTTTTGCTGTCGGAATTTCTGCCAACAAAAGATGGAGAGCAGGCTCTCTATTTTTCACGGCGTTAAAAGTTCCTGTCGGAAAATCCGCTCGTCTGTATGCAATTCCGACGCGCAAAAAAAACATGCATGCTCAGAATCAAGCAGAAGAGCCGAACTGCCTATTGAACATCATTGATCTCGGCTCGTCGTAGGTCTTGTACGTCACTGCGTTATTGACGGTCGGAAATTCCGAGAAGATATGTGTGACCGTGTGTAAGTTTGAGCCACCATTCCGTCAGGAAAAAAAAACGTTTTTCTTGTCTGGAATTCCCGATCGTGTGTAGGTGGCATTAAAACAGGTTACTGAATTTTTTTTTATTTTTTTAAACAGAATGTAAATATTTAGAAGGAAAAAAAAAAGAGAAAAATGTATATAAAATAATGATAATCATATTAATACTAATAATATAATAATTTTAACTAAAAATAAAAAAAACAAATATATTAATAAATAGTTTTTAATATATATATATATATATATATATATATATATATATATATTCAAGATGGGACACCTCTGCCGTGTCTTTTACTTCCTTTAGATATTCACATCTGATGTGGCAGCAAAAAGTAACAACTTGATGAAGGAAGGATGGAGTTAAAGTGAATGTAAACCCACTCTCATCAATTCTAAACTACTGCCATAGTGCTGATCTATAAGGATGTACATGCCTCCTGCATGTATCCTTACCTGTCAAATGTCCCCCATTTAGCTGTTTGAAACCCCCAAAAAGTCCAGTATCGGTGGGCAGGTCTGTTGTTCGGCACTCGGTGGGCGGAGTCATGATGTCAGCAGACTCCCGCCCACCTCTACACTCCCCTTGGCCAGAGCGTGCACAAGACAGGAAGAGCGCGTTCTGGGTAATAGCATACATTGTCTATGTATATTCTGATGGCTGTTCACTGGAGCATTTCATCATGACATTGAACTCTGGCTGACCTCATGTTTTGTAAACATTTAATCAAAACACAGGACAAGCAGACAATTCTGGCATAGCTATAGGCAGAGGAGAGGGGAGGGGGGGGGGTGTGATTTGTGCACTGTGATTGATTGCAGGCTAGTGCACGAGATATGTAAATAACCTGTCACTCAATGCACGGGGGCGGAACGGACTTTGGTTTTTATAGGGAAGTCCGTTTTATTCCACTGAACAATAAAAAGAGGATTGCTCAGCGCTGTATTAACTCTGTGTGGCAAGACTGGGCACAGATGATAGGAAATCTTATACTCTACATTGTGATATCAAAAAAATAAAAATACATTTTTGGGTTTACATCCACTTTAATGTCCGAAACTCTGCAGTCTTGTATATGCATGAAGATTGAAGTACAATTCTTCTGAACAGAAACTGAGATTACATCTATAATCATTTTTTTTTATTATATATATATATATTATTAATACGAAAGGCAAATCCACTTTGTACTAAAAGTGCAAACTACAAGTGCAAAGTGCACTTACTAGAAATTCCACTGAAAGTGCACTTAGAAGTGCAGTCGCTGTAGATCCGAGGGGGACATGCAAGGAAAATAAAAAACAGCATTTTAGCTTGCACATGATTGGATGATAAATTTAGCAGAGCTTCCCCTCATTTCAGATCTACCCCTTATATCCAAGTGCACTTGTAGTGCAAAGTGGATTTGCCTTTCGTAAATAACCCCCAGTATCTCACAAAAGTAAGTACACCCCTCACATTTTTGTAAATATGTTCTTCTATCTTTTCATGTGAAGAAATGACACTTTGCTATAATGTTGTGTAGTGAGTGTACAGCTTGTATAACAGTGTAAATTTGCTGTCCCCTCAAAATAACTCAACACACAGCCATTAATGTCTAAACCACTTAGTGAGTACGCCCCTAAGTGAAAATGTCCAAATTTGGCCCAAAGTGTCAATATTTTGTGTGGCCCCCATTATTTTCCAGCACTGCCTTAAAGGGGTTGTAAAGGTAAATGTTTTTTTCATCTTAATGCATCCTATGCATTAAGGTGAAAAAACATCCGACGGTAGCGCCCCCCAAACCCCTGTTTTACTTACCTGACCTCTCGAAAGTTCCGCACGCGTCCATGTGATCCTCTTCGGTTCCCAGCCTGGCCGTTGATTGGCTAGGCTGGACGGATTGATAGCAGGGCAGCCATTGGCTGGCTCTGCTGTCAATCACAGCGGATGACACGGCGCGCCGGGGGGCAGAGCCGAGTGATACAGTCGGGGGCTATGCCCGCCGCTGTATCACGGGAGGGCGCTCGCAAAAGCTTTCCACCATGCTCGCTCGCTCGCATGAAGGTGGAAAGCTTTTGCGAGGAGGAGCCGAGACAGCCGTCGAGGGACCCCAGAAGACAGCTTTCCAGGACACTCCGTGCAAAACGAGCTGCACAGTGGAGGTAAGTACATAGGCGTGCGCACAGGATGTGCCAGGTGTGCCCAGGCACACCCTAATCACCCTGTGGAGAACAGATTCCCCCTACTTATCTTGCTCCCCCTCTTTCCCCCCACAGCACTGCTGGCTTCCCTCCTCTTCCACCGGTTGTTGCTGTGGATGTTTTAGGATGAGTGGGGGAAGGGGCCAGTAAATATGCCATTTATCTACCCCTTCTCTTTTTGAATGAAGATCGTGAGTGATCGGTAGAGTGTGTTTGAGCTTTGGGGTGCACACCCTAATGCCAAAGGCTGCGCACACCTATGGGTAAGTATAACATGTTTGTTATTTTTGCCTTTGGTGACCTTTTAACCCTCTTGGGCATGGAGCTCACCAGAGCTTCACAGGTTGTCACCGGAGTTCTCTTCCACTTATACTTATCTATTTCCCGGTGGCTAGTGATAATCACTTGGGTACAACCATTCTGCCAGGTTTCACAAGTTGATTGATCGATCAATTTGGGTACATTCAGCCCGCCCATACATTGTTTTTCATGGACACAGCGGTCAGTACTTGCAATGGATTATGATACATTGTTTGACGGTGACACTTTGATAGCTTGATAGGAAATACTGTATTTATTTGTTACTATTGCCTGTAATGCCATGATATATACAGGTAAGTATCCCACCACCAAGAGCCATTCTGAGCATGCTCGTTTTTTTCCAGTTGTTAAACTCTGGAGCCCACACACGATCGTTTTAAAAAATTTAAAAAATTGCATTTTTCACGTCATGAAAAACGGTCGTGTGTATGCGGCATTACTCTTTAACCACTTCAATACCGGGCACTTTCACCTCTTCCTTGATCATCACTGGGGTTTTTATTTTTTGCTAAAACAACTAAAAAAGACAGACATTTTTGAAAAAAAAATAGTTTTTCTTAGCTTTCGGTTATAAAATGTTGTTTTCTCCTTCACTGATGGGCACAGATGAGGGGGCACTGATAGGCACTGATGGACACTGATGAGTTGGCACTGCTAAGGTGGCACTGATAAGGGGGCACTGATATGTAGAATTGATGGGCACTAATATGCAGCACTGATGGGCACCAATAGGCGGCAATGACAGGCAGCACTGACGGGCACAGATGAGGCGGCACTGATAGGCACTGATGAGGCAGCACTTATAGGCACTGATAGGCACTGATGAGGCGGCACTGATGGACACTGATGAGGCGGCACTGATGGACACTGATGAGGCGGCACTGATGGACACTGATGAGTTGGCACTGCTAAGGTGGCACTGGTGGGCACTGATATGTAGAAGTGATGGACACTGATATGCAGCACTGATGGGCACCGATAGGCGGCAATGACAGGCAGCACTGATGGGTACTGATAGACGGCAATGACAGGCAGCACTAATGGGCACTTATAGGCGGCACTGATGGGCACTGACAGGCAGCTGTAATGGGCACTGACAGGCAGCACTGATAGGTGGCACTGATATACAGCACTGATGGGCATTGTTGGCCTAAAATCCGATGACATTTTTCACCTATCAGAAATTCCGATCATGTGTACGGGGCATAAGTAACTCTTCCTCTTCTTCTTTTTATTTGTAGGTAAAGAATGGATTCCAAGTAGCCGCAGAACCTCCACCCCGAACCCGCGTATTCATGTCTTTATGGACCTTGCTTTGTGCACTCATCCCAATCATTTGGCGGAGGGGGGATTATGGTGTGGGGCTTGTTTTTTAGGGGTTGGGTTTAGCCCCTTAGTTCCAGTAAAGGGATATGTCGGCATTCCAAGACATTTTGGACAATTTCATGCTCCCAACTTTGTGGGTACAGATTGGGGACGACCCCTTCCTGTTCCAACATGTGCCCAACAGTGCACAAAGCAAGGTCCATAGAAGCTAAATTCTCCAGCGAATAACTGGGATTATTTATTTATTTCAGGTACTTATATTGCGCCATCAATTTACATATACATTGTACATTCAGATCAGTCCCTCCCCTCAATGTGTTGTTCTTCCGCGGTTGGAGAACACATTTTTCCTCTATGATTAAATCCCATCACCTGATTAAAATCACAATGGGTCCAATTTTTCCTCTTCAAGGTTCAGTGATGAGAAGAAACACTTCATCTTGTAAAGTAGGTTCCTGGAAAGATTCCGAGCAAACAGTGCAGAACATGAAATACGGAACATGAAATACGGAACAATCAGTGCATTCATTGTCATGTTGTGCCTCCTTATTTTTATACAAACCCAATTACAAAGAAGTTGGGACGCTGTGTAAGATCTACATAAAAAAACAGAATGCAACGATTTGTAAATCTCGTAAGTCCATATTTTATTCACAATAGAAAATAAAAAATACATCAAATGTTTAACCACTTCAATACCGGGCACTTACGCACCTTCCTGCCCAGGCCAATTTTCAGCTTTCAGCGCTGTCGCATATTGAAGGACAATTGCGCGGTCATGCTACACTTTACCCAATTTTTTATCATTTTGTTCCCAAAAATTGAGCTTTCTTTTGGTGGTATTTGATCACTGCTGGGATATTTTTTTTTTGACCAACAATTATGAAAAAAAAAAAGTTTTTCTTTGTTTCTGTTATAAAATGTTGTAAATAAGTAAGTTTTCTCCTTCACTGATGGGCACTGATGAGGGTGCACTGACTGGCACCGATGAGGTGGCACTGATGAGGTGACACTGATGAGCACTGATGATGGGCATGGATAGGGCATTGATAGGCAGTAATTAATCACCAGGCCTTCAGAAAAAAAACTCAAAACCCACCTATTCTGAAGGATAAATAGAAGGAAAATGGATGCCAAGCACCTTGAGGCGATTCAGTTAGCATTTGTAGCGCTATATAAGTTATTCACTCACTCTCTCACTTAGTACTGCTGGGCACTCATAGGCAGCACTGATGGGCAATGAGGCGGCACCAACTGTGGGTATGGAGTTGGGTGTATGGGATTGTACTGTGTTTTTTATTTTGTTTGTTTATTTTTTTGTGGTTGAATTGGATGTGTCTTTTTTCAACCTGACTAACCTGGCAGGCATTGACTGGCACCATTTGTGGGCACTGATTAGCATATTTTGGCCACTGACTGTCATCCCTGGTGGCCATGGGTGGCATACCTGGTCATCCATCCATTGTGTGCCATCCCTGGAGGTCCTGGTGGCATTCCTGGTGGTCCAGTGTGGGAATCTGCGGGGGGAACCCCCCTGTCAGGAGAGCAGCCGTTTGGCTCTCCTCTACTCACGTCTGTCAGACGCCAGTGAGAAAAAGCTGATACGCAGCTTTTCCTGTTTACACCATCATCAGCTTTGATTGGATACGGCTGATCACGTGGTAAATAGCCTCTGTCAGAGGCTCTTTTCCGAGATCGGTGTAGTAATGTGTCAGACTGACACGCTGCACCAATTGTCGCGCTGCGTGCCCCCACAGGCGCGCGCCAGCAGTTATCCTGAAAGACATCATATGACGTCCGGTCAGGATAACTGAACCACCGCCTGCTGTCATTTTGCTATAGGCCGGGTGGGAAGTGGTTTAAAGTGGAGGTTCACCCTCCAAAAAATGCCACGGAGCCCACCCACCCGACCAGCAGTGTTTTTTTTTTCTGTACACACCTTTTTACGGGCTCTTTTCCCCTCCAGCGATCCCACGGAACTTGGCGTTTATAATCACAGGCTGTGATTGACGTCCCTCAGCCCGGTGCATACAGCGCGTCACGATATGCCGAAGGAACCCGAACGCCGGTGCGGCCCTATACAGCGCCTGCACACCGACATTCGGGTTCCTTCGGCATCTCGTGACGCGCTGTATGCGCCTGGCTGAGGGACGTCAATCACAGCCTGTGACCTTGCTACACCTTTAAAAATGAAAAAAACTTTCCCTGAAGTTGGACTTTAATAAAATAAGTTTGCTGGAAAAAGCAGGGCCCTGACCCCTCTGGAGTGGGAGGATTTAAGTAGGGACTCATTAGATAGTATTATCGTATGTTTGCATCACTTGCTGAAATTATGTAGGTAATTTAAAAATTTCCAGTTACCAAGAATTACATGCAAGACCCATAAATTTCACTAGTCTGGAAAATCCCAACTGTTACTCCAAAACATAACAGATCACGTCTTTCCTTTTTATATCAGCAGTCAAACAGAATTATAGCCATGAAATACATGAAATTGTTTTTCCTGTTAGAACGCGTGCACTGTAATTTTTTTTTTTTTAAATCTACAGAACAGCTCAGGGTACAGAAGATGTTTTTCAGAATCTTAATACTTCTAACCACTGAGAACTCCTGGGACACACGGCTCCAGTGCTCTCTTCTTCACATGCCACACTTTTATCATGGGAACACGGCCCGATACATTCCTCTCTGTATACAACATGGGATTTATGTTTGTCCCATCACTACACATAGAGGGCGCTGTCCTCCTCTTCTAGCAGTCCAGCCCCTGCAGAACCCACTCTCTTTGGTAGTCTCATGGTAGGTGGATCCTGAACAGGTGCAGCCACAGATTTTTCCTAGTCACAGCACTCCCTACTACTGACGGTACTAATCAGTTACGCATAGATTTTGCTTAGATACGATTTGCGTAAGTCACTTACACCATCAGATCTAAGTTGTAATGTTACGCTGGCCGCTAGGTGGCGTTCCCGTCGATTTCTGCGTCAAATATGCAAATGAGCGTGATACGCCGATTCCTAAACGTATTTGCGCGCCGTCGTTGTAGTTAATGTAGTTTGCGTAAGCGTAAGGTTACTCCTGCTAGAAGGAGGGGTAACCTTGCGTAGGTCCGGCGTACACCATGTTAGGTATGGACAGCGTCGGGGTTTTCCGTCCTTTACGTAACTTGGCGCGAATAGGGCTGTACGTTAATTCACGTCGAAACCAATGTATTTGCGGCGTACTATGGATAATGCCCAGTGGGCTACATTTATGGCCGGCGCATGCGCAGTTCGTTCGGCGCGGGGCGCGCTTAATTTAAATACAGCACGCCCCCCTCCTTCCTACTTTGAATTACGCGGCCTTACGCCGGCTCTTTTACGCTACGCCGTAAAAAGTGCGGAGGCGTAGCGTAAATGGGATACGCAACGTTAAACTACTAGAATCTAGCTCTATAACTTTTGCGCAAACCAATCAATATACACTTTTTCAATGTTTTTTTTTTTTACAGAAATATGTAGAAGAATATGTACCAGCAATGTTTTTTTTTTTACAGAAATATGTAGAAAAATATGTATCGGCCAAAACTGAGGGGAAAAATATTTTTTTTTCTTTTTTTAAATTGGGGATATTTATTATAGCAAAAAGTAAAAAATATTGTATATCAAAATTGGTGCTCATTTTTTGTTTATAGCGCAAAAAAAAAAACCCACAGGGGTCAAAAATACCACCAAAAGAAAGATCTATTTGCACCCAAACAGAAAAAAAAGTTGTTTGGGTGCAACGCGGCAGGACCATGCAATTGTCAGTTAAAGCGATGCAGTGCCTTATCGGCCTGGTCAGCAAAATATCACTTCGATATTCTCTGTGGGGGAAAGGAGGGGCCCTGCCAGGCAGGCTGTATGGGGCCCCGCGATTTCTAACAGCAGCCCTGAGCATGCACTTTAACCACACCCCCGGAAGTTTTTTTCCCCTTTCCTGACCAAAGCACTTTTTACACTTCGGCACTGCGTCGCCTTAACTAGTAATTGCGCGGTCGTGCGACGTGGCTCCCAAACAAAATTGATGTCCTTTCTTTCCCCACAAATAGAGCTTTCTTTTGGTGGTATTTGATCACGTTTTTTTGCACTATGCACAAAAAAAGTGACAATTTTGAAAAAATATATATATTTTTTACTATTTGCTATAATAAATATCCCCAAAAATGTCTTTAAAAAACAGAATTATCTTCATCAGAATTTCTTCATCAGTTTAGGCCAATATATATTTTTCTATATATTTTTTGTTTAAAAAAAAATCGCAATAAACGTGTATTGATTGTTTTGCGCAAAAGTTATAACGTATACAAACTATGGGAAAGATTTATGGCATTTTTATTATTGTTATATATATATTTTTTTTTTACTAGTAGTGGCGGCGATCCGCAATTTTTAGCGGTATTGCAACATAGCGGCAGACAGATCGGACATTTTTGACACATTTTTGGGACCATTGACATTTATACTGTGTAAATGTCATTGGCAAGGAAGGGGGTTAACACTAGGGGGCGATCAAGCGGTTAACTGTGTGTTCCCTCTCTGTGTTCTAAATGTATGGGGATAGGAGTGAGTAGGAGAGGAGACATTTCGCTGTTCCTACTTACTAGGAACAAACGATATGTCTCCTCTCCTCTGACAGCACAGGGGTTTGTGTGTTTACACATACAAATCCCCATGCTGGCTCTCGTGCACACGATCACGCATGGCCGGCGGCGATTGCGACCGCCGGCAATGCACATCAGGTCCCCTGCTGTGCAGCGGGCAGGCGTGTGACCCTCCGACGGCATGCGCAGGCCGTGTATATGTACGGGGTTTCGCGCATCGGTGCTATATCGGTGCATCAGTATATCTGCGTGAGCCAGTTGGGAACCGGTTAACCAGCACAATAATTTGTGTATATCATCTGAGCATTCCATAAGCTCTAAATATCATTCTAGATGCTCCCGTGGCAAGGAAGGACAACAATCCTCTGAGAATATTTATCTTTTCCAGCTCAAGTTCTCAGATGGCTTTTTTTGGATTGTGGTTTTTTCTGTTACAATCATTTCCAAATAAAACATCATATGATGAATAAAATCCCTCCATGGTTTGTTTCTTTTGTTAGCTATTTTATTATTGCACCAAAATGACGTATTGTGGTGTTATCAGGAAACACAGGCTGATCCCAGTGTTTCCTAGTAATTTCAAAGAGTGGCCCAGCTGTTACTTTCACCCCCCCTGGCCCGCCACCCATACTCCGGCACTCCGAGATGCACGGCTGGGTTTTTTAAAGGGAAATTCCACTTTCCTGGGAACAAAATCAGAATTATATGTTATTAAAATTTCCCTTTCCTTTTCAATCTGCAGCGCTGTCATTTTCTGCAAAATGTAATATGGCAACCTGGAGGCGTTCTATACACAGATGGTATACAGAACGCCCCGCCCCCCCATTTTCTGCTAGTGAGATTTGCTCACTGATTTTCCCAGAAGTCTGCATAAGACATGTGCAATTCGTTTTTTTAACAAATTTTGACAAATTCGTTAATTACGAAATTTGAACATTTTTCAATTTCTGAATTTCCGAAATTTAGAATTCCGAATTTTTGAAATTTGGAATTTCTGAAATTTGGAATTTCTGAAATTTGAAAAATGTTCATTTTGTCAATTTGAACATTTTTCATTTCGTCAATTTGAAATTTCAGAAATTCGGAATATCAACATTTCTTAAATTCGAGAATTGAAACATTTGAAATGAGGAAACTCATAATTTCCAAAATTAGAAATTGGAAAATCCGGAAATTCCAAAATCAGAAATTCAAAAGCCGGAAATTCCGAATTTCCGGAATTCGGAATTTCTGGAATTCAGAACTTCTGGAATTCGGAATTTCGGGAATTTGGAATTTCCGGTTTTTGAATTTCGTCAATTTGAAATTTGGGAAATTTGAAATTTGGGAAATTTGAAATTTGGGAAATTTGAAATTTGGGAAATTAGAAATTTCGTCAATTTGAAATTTCGTCAATTTGAAATTTCAGAAATTCGGAATATCAACATTTCTTAAATTCGAGAATTGAAACATTTGAAATGAGGAAACTCATAATTTCCAAAATTAGAAATTGGAAAATCCGTAAATTCCAAAATCAGAAATTCAAAAGCCGGAAATTCAGAATTTCCGGAATTCGGAATTTCTGGAATTCAGAACTTCTGGAATTCGGAATTTCGGGAATTTGGAATTTCCGGTTTTTGAATTTCGTCAATTTGAAATTTTGTCAATTTGAAATTTGGGAAATTTGAAATTTGGGAAATTTGAAATTTGGGAAATTAGAAATTTGGGAAATTAGAAATTTCGTCAATTTGAAATTTCGTCAATTTGAAATTTCGTCAATTTGAAATTTCGTCAATTTGAAATTTCGTCAATTTGAAATTTCGTCAATTTGAAATTTCGTCAATTTGAAATTTCTGAAATGTGAAATTTCTGAAATGTGAAATTTCTGAAATGTGAAATTTCTGAAATGTGAAATTGACGAAATTTCAAATTGACGAAATTTCACATTTCAGAAATTTCAAATTGACGAAATTTCAAATTGACGAAATTTCAAATCGACGAAATTTCAAATCGACAAAATTTCAAATCGACAAAATTTCAAATTTCGGAAATTCGAGAATTCGAACATTAGAAATGAGGAAACTCATAATTTCCAAAATTCAAAATTGGAAAATCCGGAAATTCCAAAATCAGAAATTCAAAAACCGGAAATTTAGAATTTCCAAACTTTGGACTTTCAGAAATTCGAAATTTCAGAAATTCGAAATTTCAGAAATTCGAAATTTCAGAAGTTTGAAATATCGAAATTTAAGAAGTTTGAAATTTCGCCAATTCGAGAATTCGAAAATTTGAAATGAGCAAAATTGATCGCATAATATGTTGGGTACCTGGCATTCTATGCATGAAAGTAAAAAACATTCTGTGTGCAGTGCCCCCCCCCATCCTTACCTGAGCCCCCTCAGATCCAGCAATAGCCTTGGATGGATGTGGACTCTCCCTCCTCATTGCCTGAGATAGCTGTCGATCACAGCCAAGGAACCAATGAGTAGAGAGCGGGGGCGGGGCCGAGCCACAGCTCTACACGTCTCATTAACGCACAGAGCAGTGGCTCAGGAGGGAGCATGCAGTAGTGCCCCCAGGGCAAGCAGCTTTCTCTGGGAGCACTTCTCGAGGGAGTGGAGCAAGGGGCACCGGTAAGGAACCCTAAAAGCTTTAGTATTACTCTAACCACCTCCCATCTGCCTTATTGCGAAATGACGTGCGGCCGGCGGCTCTAATTTTCTGGGATGACATTATATGATGTCCCAATCTCATCGTGCGTTCCGTGCCCGCAGGGGCATGCAGCGTGGCGATCAGTAGTGCGCTGTGTCCCTGGTGCATCACTGATCTTGGTAAAGAGCTGATGACAAGGCTCTTTACCCATGTGACCAGCAGTGTCCAATCACAGTCAATCACTTGTAAACAGCGAAATGCCAGTTATCGACACTGACAGCTGCATTTCATCACAGGGGAGATCTGCACAGATAATCAGGACACTGATTATCAGTGCAGCCACAGCAGTGCCAAGCAATTATGTCACTCAGTGCCCGGCAGCGATGTCCATCAGTGATGTCAGTCATTGCTGCCTTTTAGTGCCCATCAGTGACTGTTCTACAATGCTGCCTATTAGTGCCCATCAGTGCCGCCAATCAGTGCCCATCAGTGCTGCCTATCCTTGCAGCCTATTTGTGCCTATCAGTGCCCATCAGTGTTGCCTATCATTGCCCATCAGTGCTACCTATCAGTGCCGCCCATCAGTGCTGTCTTTTAGTGCCTCCTCGTTAGTGCCCATCAGTGTCATCTCATCAATGTCCATGAGTGCCCATCCCTGCATCCTCATCAGCACACATCAGTGAAGGAGAAAAATTACTTCATTACAAAATGTTTTATATCTGCAAGTGCTGATGTCATCTGGGGCAAACTGAAGCGACCTATGTGCCGTTGCTTCAGTCCGTGTGCCGCTACCGGCGGATCCTGTGCACATGCGTGGGAGTGACTACATCGCGGCTCCAGCCAATCACAGCACCGGAGCCTCGATACCCGGAGGTCACTCCTAGAGAGATGTCGGCAGCTAGAGGGGGAGATGAAGACGGCTGTGGGGGCTTCTATATGAGGTAAGTAATACATAATGAGCTAATATGCTATGCATACTAGCACATTATGCCTTTGTCATGCAGGGTGTTTTTATTTTTTTTTGTCATTGGGGTTTACAACCACTTTAAAAAAAAAAAAAACTTCTTTAAGAATGCCTTGTTTCCCATATTAGAAAAATGGTGTACTTTAGAAGGAAACATTTAAGATTTCATGATTATACCAGTGTATACAAGTAACTTGTGTAAAGAGATAGGAATGTAAAAAATACATAAATAAAATAACATCTTAATTGAAGGACTTAGAGTCAAACTTAGGGCAGTCTGCCAATAAAAAAAAGGGATTTTTAAAATACAGTACATTTATATGTCTCTGTGCAGCTGTGTGTTCTTTGCACTCTGCTATTTCTGTATAGAAGATATGCTTTCAGCAACTGCAAATAGACAGAAGCAAGCAGAAGTAAAACAAATAAATATATGTAATGAACAATGCTTAAAGTGGTTGTAAACCCTTGAAAAAAAAAATCCTGCAAGACAAAGGCATAATGAGCTAGTATGCACAGCATACTAGCTCATTATGAATTACTTACCTTACATTGAAGCGGCCCTCATACCCCCCTCCAGCCGGCGACATCTCTCTTGGGGTTACTTCCGGGTATCACGGCTCTGGTGCTGTAATTGGCCGGAGCCGCCGGTAACGGCACACTCACTGAAGCAACGGCACATACGTGCTATTGCTTCAGTTTGCCCAAGTGCGCACGTGCCGATGCCATCGGCACATTTCCGGGAGAAAGGCGATATCTCCAAAACCGTGCAGGTTTAGGAGATATCCTTGGTAGCTACACAGTGGCGTAGCGTGGGTTGTCAGCGCCTGCGGCAAGGCAAGTAATTTGCGCCCCCTAGCTTGTGGACTTTCCGCACTCCCCGAGTCCTGTCCCTTCCTACAATAGTACTGATCAACCTGACCACTAATCTACCCGATTCCTATACTAACCACTACACTACACACTGACCTACCTGAATCCTATACTGACCACTACACAATACACTATCCACTGACCACTACACTACAAACCACACCACATTAACCTACCTGATTCCTATACTGACCACTAAACACTGACCGTTACGCACCACACTGACTTATCTCATTCTTATACTAACCCTTACACTAACCTACCTAAATCCTACATCGGCCACTACACAATAAACTGACCACTACGCACCACACCACACCACACCAAACTAACCTACCTGATTCCTATACTAACCACTACACACTGATCACTACACTACACACTGACCACTACAGTGAGCAGTACACTACACACTGACCACTACACACTAACCACTACACTACACACTGACCACTACACACTAACCACTACACTACACACTGACCACTACACACTAACCACTACACTACACACTGACCAGTGCACACTGACCACTACACTACACACTGACCACTACAGTGAGCAGTACACTACACACTGACCACTACACACTAACCACTACACTACACACTGACCACTACACACTAACCACTACACTACACACTGACCACTACACACTAACCACTACACTACACACTGACCAGTGCACACTGACCACTACACTACACACTGACCACTACAGTGAGCAGTACACTACACACTGACCACTACACACTAACCACTACACTACACACTGACCACTACACACTAACCACTACACTACACACTAACCACTACACTACACACTGACCAGTGCACACTGACCACTACACTACACACTGACCACTACAGTGAGCAGTACACTACACACTGACCACTACACACTGACCACTACACTACACACTGACCACTACACACTAACCACTACACTACACACTGACCACTACACACTAACCACTACACTACACACTGACCACTACACACTAACCACTACACTACACACTGACCACTACACACTGACCACTACACTACACACTGACCAGTGCACACTGACCACTACACACCAAACACTACACACTGACCACTACACACTGACTCCACTGCACTGGAGGGGCATTTTACAGGGCACAGTGGCAACAATTGGCACAGTGACAGTGGCGACAATGGGCACAGTGGCATCAATTGGCACAGTGGCGACAATGGGCACAGTGGCAAAAATTGGCACAGTGACAGTGGCAACAATTAAAGGGCACAGTGGTGACAATTGTCACAGTGGTGACAATTGATGGCACAGTGGCTGCGTTTGATGGCATGGTACAGTGGCGACAATTGATGGGCACAGTGGCTGCGTTTGATGGCATGGCACAGTGGTGACAATTAATGGCACAGTGACTGCATTTGATGTCATGGTACAGTGGTGACAATTGATGGCACAGTGGCTGCGTTTGATTGCATGGCACAGTGGCTGCATTTGATGGGCACAGTGGCTGCATTTGATGGGCACAGTGGCTGCATTTGATGGGCACAGTGAGGCTGCAATTGTTTTTTTTTTCCGTTTGCGCCCCCCAAAAACTTTGAGCACCAGCCGCCACTGGTGTTTACACACACAAATCCCGGTTCTAGCTCTTGTTCCCACAATCGCGGGTGGCCAGTGGCGACCATGTCCGCCAGCCACAGGCATCGAGTCCCCCGCTGTAAAGGGGAAGATGTACCCGTACGGGGTTTCGTGGGAAAGTGCCACTTTGCAGATGTATATATCGGCGTGAGCCAGTTGGCAATTGGTTAATTTAAAATGGTTTGTTACAAAATAGTACACAGATACTCTGTACTTAAAGCGTGTGTAAGCCCTAACTTAATTATACTAAAGTAGATCTCCATGCAAAACCAACTAGTCTTAAAGTGGAAGTTCACCCAAAAATACATTTCTAAAAATACCTTGAGCCGACCGGTTAGACTGCGAGGATGCTGTTGTTGTTTTTTTTTTCTCGGCTTCCGGTTACGATTCTTGCGGGCTGGGTGTTCCTAGTTGATTGACGTTCCTCTGACCGGCGCATACTGCGCGTCACGACTTTCTGAAAGAAGCCGAACGTCATTGCACATGCGCCGTATAGAGTGGGCTCTATATGGCACCTGCGCAGCGACGTTAGGCTTCTTTCGGAAAGTCGTGACGCGCAGTATGCGCCGGTCAGAGGAACGTCAATCAACTAGGAACACCCAGCCCGCAAGAATCGTACCCGGAAGCCGAGGGATGAAACACCGCAAACACGGTACTGTATGTATGAAAAAAAAAAAAAAACAGCATCCTCGCAGTCTAACCGGTAGGCTTAAGGTATTTTATAAAGTTTATTTTTGGGTGAACTTCCACTTTAAGCCCTGTACACACGATTGGATATCTGGTGGAATCTAATCCGATGGATTTTTTTGTCGGGTATCCGATGAAGCTGACTTTCATCAGTCTTGCCTACACACCATCAGTCAAAAATCCGACCGTGCCAAAACGCAGCGACGTAAAACACTATGACGTGCTGAGAAAAATTAAGTTCAATGCTTCCGAGCATGCGTCGACTTTATTCTGAGCATCCATGGATTTTTGACGATGTACTTCCACACAGACGTTTTTTTTCTATCGTTTTTTTTATCCATAGGAAAAATTAAAAACATGTTTTCCTCAGACAAACTGATCGGGCCAGATTCAGGTAGATGAGAGTATCTTTCCTCTGGAGTAACGCTTCTCATTTACGTTACTCTGAAGACCCTTTCAGCGCAATTCCTGTAATTCACATAGCAGTTGCGCGTAAACTTGCGCCAGAGTAACGATAATGCGCTGGCGTAACCCGACGCAAGTGGAAGTGGGTGTGATCATATGTAAATGATGGGCGGAGCCCGGCGCAGAGGCTTACGTTCAGCGCATCATCCACGGAGCATGCGCAGTGAGTGCGGCTCCACTCGCCCCCTTGTGCGCATGCTCACAACTTCCGTCGGCACCACTTCCTGGGAAACGTCAGCGCAATGCGTTCCGCTGGGCGCTTAAAAGCGCTGGCGGAAACGCCATTCCGGCGCAAAAGTAGTTCCGTTTCCCCCCACCCCAGGGAAGATACTTTTGCTCTGTAATGGCTGCTCCCGCTACCCCCAGAGAGAGGAGGAACCTCAATTTTAATACCCAGGAGGTCTCTGTCATTATCTCGGCTATGGAGACGGAGAATGAATTTCTCCATGGCAAAAAAAGCCGCAAGACCAGCCGGGAGAGGAAGCAGGGCATCCTGGAGTCGATTGCTGCCAGGGTCAATGTCCTGGGCTACTCCACCCGGACTGCTGGGGACATACAAAAGAAAATCAATGACCTGCGGCGCAAGGTGAGGGACAAGGTGGCCTCCATCAGGAGGTATGAGAGGGGCACAGGTGGTGGTCCCCCATGTCCTGTCACCCTGACCGCAGAGGAGGAGGTGGTTGCTCGCTGCCTGGAGAGGGAGCAGGTGGAGGGGGTCGCAGGCTATGACTCCGTGGAGGAAGGCACAAGGACAGGTAAGTGTTTTTTAATCCCCTATTTGATGTTTTGCATTTGGGGGGGGGGGGTACATGTGCCAAGTGTGTGGGACCACCAACATGTGTCTGCTTTGTGTCATCCACAGATGACGGAGCTGGGCCATCATCTGTCAGCCTGCATTCCACCCCATCCCCCCCACGCCATCGTGTGCCTGAGCCACTGGGTGGTGAAGAGGTTGTGGAGGAGGAGAGTGGCCACACCACACCTGCCGAGGTGGTTGTGGAAGATCCTGCTGTGGCAGAGCAGGACTTTTCTTTGGTGTTGTCTGTCTCCTCCCCTTCTCCTGGCCCGTCTGTCGTCCCCTCCCCCATCCTTGGAAGCCCCTCAAGGGCGACTCCTTCCACCCGAGGACCTCCATCTTCTGGCCCCAGGAAGGCGACCCAGAAGACCAGGGGGGTGTCTGATGGTGTCCAGGACCAGTTGGCAAGGGATCACGCCAGACAGACAGAACAAATGGGGGCCATAGCGGACCACTTGCAGAAAGTGTCGGACAGCCTGGGCTCCGTTGCCAACCTCAGCAACGCAGTGCAGGATGTGAGCTCTAATTGCGCTGCAGTGGTCACCACTTTGGGGGGAGGTGCAGGGGGATATCCAGCACCTCACTGCAGCCGTCCAGGCCAACACTGCTGCCATCCATGGTAACAGTGCTGCCATCCGGGAGCAGGGGAGGCTGAGTCGGCGGGCCCAGCATTACCAGATGACCCGTCAGCTCCGGATGCAGGCCCAGACCAACAGTTATCTTGGACGGATAGCCAGGGCCTTGGAGGGCACGCAGGCCACACCTGCCAGGAGTGGCCCACCTGGGGATCAGCCACCTCCAGATGCCCCCCCACCCCCACCCACTCCATCCAGGCAGCTGCGGAGCCAGAGAGGGGCCCCCAGAAGAAGCCCCCGGCATCCCCGATGAGGCCTTTTTTTTGTGGCTGGTTTTATATTATTATTTTTCACATACTCAGGTCATGAGTTTATTTTTTTTTTTTCTCAGGTTATGAGATTATTTTTCTTTTATTGATCAGGATATGATCTTTCTAATTTATTTTTGTACTGCACACGGTCAGGAGTGCAGGGGACAGTGTGAATGGTGTGTGAATGTGAGAGGGTGGCACTCCTGAAAGTAAGGGGTGTCACCCTCGGCCGTGGTGGTGAAGTGAACCCCACGGCTGAATGAATGATGTGTGAAAGGTGTGTGAATGGACAGTGACATCATTGGGGCCTTGACGCTGGCGTTACTGCTCCCAACTCCTACATGCTGGACTTGGGCTAATCCAATGCGATGTGCATGTGGTGTGTGTGATCTAGGGACATCAGTGGTGTACACGCGTGCATTGTCTGTGTTATTAATGTTTTGGTTTAGTGTCCAAAGATGCCTACAGCGAGGACCCTCCTGACTGCTCTTCCATCAGCAGACTGGGTGTCCTCTGGCAGGGGGGGGCTGTGTGGGTCGGGGGTCAGGTCATCACGTATGTCAATATGCAGGCCTTTTTTCATAGCAAAGTTATGTAGTATGCAACATGCACCGATGATCTGACACACAAAGGTAGGGGAATACAATAGGGCCCCCCCAGACTTATCCAGGCAGCGGAAACGGGACTTCAGGAGCCCAAATGTTTGCTCCACCACTGCACGGGTTTTGATGTGTGCTTCATTGTATTTTCTCTCTCCTCTGGTTTGGGGGTTCCGGAAAGGAGTCATTAGATGGGGTCCCAGTGCATATGCAGAGTCACCTGTAAGGGAAAAGACAGGAGAATGTTAGTCATGCATGTGCGATTTCTGTTGTGCATGACGGGAGGGGATAGTCATGCCTGACTCCCATGTCACTCACCAACCAGCCAGCTGTCCCCATACATGTTCTGGTTAAATTCTGCTGGGATGGGACTCTGACGGTATATGAAACTGTCATGGCTGGACCCGGGGTGTTTGGCACGGACGTGCCATATGAGGCGTTGGGCATCGGCTATCACCTGTACGTTGATGGAATGCCAATGCTTCCGATTGCGGTATATGTGCTCTGTGGCACTGGGGGGCTGTAGGGCCACATGTGTGCAATCAATGGCCCCCACAGTGCGTGGGAATCTGGCAATGTTGTAGAAATCTGTCATTGCCTTCTGCCGCAGCTCCTCAGTGGTGGGTCTGATGAACTGGTTGGACATGCGTCTGAGGATTGCAGGGACAACCTGGTGCACACATCTGCTCATGGAGGACTGTGACATCCCAGCCACCACTCCACTTGTACGCTGGAATGATCCACTGGCAAGGAAATGAAGTGTTGCCAGTACCTTGACCAGTGGCTGCACTGCTTGTGATCGGTGTGTTGGGCTGGTGATGTCATCCTGCAGGGTTGTGGTTAGTTCAAGTATTGCATCAGGGCTGAATCTGAATAGGCGATACACCTCCTCATCCCCCATGCCAAAGAGGCTCATACGTGTGCGGTATATCCTCTCACGTGCCCGCCTTCTTGGTTCCAGGGGACCCATCAGTAGTTCTAGGACCACGAGTGCCCCTGGCATGTTGGCACACAGAGGTGTTGTCCTTGCAAGTGGGGGTGCTCAGCTAGCTCCTATCGTCGGTAACGCTGCTGTAGCTGCTCTCCTGCTGACCTGTGACCGTCTGGAGTAAAGATAAAGCAGCCTTTTGTAGAAATAACTTTGCGCCGGACGGATCAGATACGCGCGGCGCATGTAGCCAGCGTATGGTGCTAATCCGTTCGTGAATTGTGAAATATCCCTCATTTGCATATTTGCAGGGGAAATCAATGGGCGCGACTGATGCGCCCAGCGAAAATAAGCGCTGACGATACTCTGGCGTCGGAACGTTCCGCCGGTCGCAAATGACCCGTTATTGGGCGCATCTAGTTTGGTGGGTACGGGCACATAGAAACGACGGCGCATCATCACAGTTACGCGGCGCATATCCAAATACTCCAGCGCAAGTGTTCGTGAATCTGGCCCATCGTGTGTGCAGGGCTTTAGAAATGCTCCTTCCCTCCTCCTAACAGATATTCTTACTAACCTGTGTAAGAAAGATCTGTATTCTTTCTTATTTTCAGACTGTTCCGGACCGGTCATGTGATCCAACTCCCCTCTATTAGCTAGTGGCAGCTGCAAGGGAGAGGAGAGAGCGGCAACAACGGATGAACCATAGGAGTCTATGGGTGATATCACAGGTCCAGCCATTATTGAGCACCTCCCCTTCTCCCCTGCAGCAGGCACGGGCTGAAACAGGTGACTACGTGACCGGATTGGAGCAGCCTGAAAATATGTAAGTATATACATCTTTCTTACAAGGGTTAGTCAGAATAGGTGTTAGGAGGGCAGAGAGAGCATTTTTAAATTGGTTGTAATCCTCAAACATGAAATGTGAACAAAGCAAAAAAGTAATTAAAATGACTTTTGCTATTCCTTTGAACATGTTAAAACATATATGCGAGTTTAGCAATTACATTCAAATCTACTTTAATTTACAGATTGAGGTTAATGAAAAAAGAACCACAAATTATGTTTACTCATCGTAACTATTTGAGACATGCTCAGCAATTTGAAATTATCCTTTTTTTATATATTATTTAGTAGGGTTGTCCCGATACCACTTTTTTTTTTTCACGTACTCGCCGATACAGAATACCGATACTTTTTTTTTAATGTCATGTGACAGTGGCAGTATATATATATTTTTTTTTACTATATTTTTATTTTTTACTATTTTTTTTTTTCAGTGATTTTTTTTAGCTTTTTTTATTTGTTGTTTTTTTTTGGGGGGGGGGGGGCGAGTGAATTGTCAGTGTGTTTTTTTATTTTATTTACATGTTTTTTTTTTATATATTTATTGCAATTTTTATTATTTTATCAGCCCTGTTGGGGGTCTTTGGTGAGATACCTCTGAAATCTCCACTTTAAGACAGAGAAAAGGGACTAGGGACACAGATTCCCCAGTCCCTTTCTCTGCAGCCTCAGCTAAGAATGGAAAAAAGCTCCTCTCCATTCATAAACTCAAGCATCGTGATCACTGATTCTGTCAATTCGGAAAAGGTAGAAGCCGGGTTTGGCGGCTCCTACCTCCGCTCTCCATCCTCACAAATTCCTCACGGACGGGGGGAGAGAAGAGCGGCACGGACGGGGGGGAGAGAAGAGTGGCACGGACGGGGGGGAGAGAAGAGCGGCACGGACGGGGGGGAGAGAAGAGTGGCACGGACGGGGGGAAGAGAAGAGCGGCACGGACGGGGGGAGAGAAGAGCGGCACGGATGGGGGGGAGAAGAGCGGCACGGACGGGGGGGAGAAGAGCGGCACAGACGGGGGAGAAGAGCGGCACGGACGGGGGGAGAGAATGGCGGCACTGACGGGGGGAGAGAATGGCGGCACTGACGGGGGGAGAGAATAGCGGCACTGACGGGGGGAGAGAATAGCGGCACTGACGGGGGGAGAGAATAGCGGCACTGATGGGGGGAGAGAATAGCGGCACTGACGGGGGGAGAGAATAGCGGCACTGACGGGGGGAGAGAATAGCGGGACGGACGGGGGAGAGAAGACTGCACGGAGCAGGGGGGGAAAGACTGCACGGAGCCCGGGGGAGAAGACTTGCAACTCCCCTGCCTGCCCAGGTATCAGGTGAGGCATCGGAGCATTTCCCCCGAGTACAAGTACTCGGGGAAATGCTTGGTATCGGTCCCGATACCGCTACTAATATCGGTATCGGGACAACCCTATTATTTAGGATAGACAAGGCAAGTCCATACATATGTAGCCAGGGGCTGCTACTGTAGTTATTATTGTTAAAGCGGATCTCCACCCTAAAGTGAAGATCCGCTGATCGGAACCCTCCCCCCCTCCGGTGTCACAATTGACACCTTTCAGGGGGGAGGGGGGTGCAGATACCTGTCTAAAGACAGGTATCTGCAACCACTTCCGGCCCGCAGTCTCGGGCAAAAGACGGGTTTTTTGGCACATCCCGTCGCCCCCCCGTTGTGTGCTGGGAACTCTCAGCTCCCAGCACACAGCGGGAGCCAATCGCCGGGCGCAGCGCGACTCGCGCATGCGCCGTAGGGAACCGGGCAGTGAAGCCGCAGCGCTTCACTTCCTGGTTCCCTCACCGTGGATGGAGGGGGGAGCAGCAGGGTGACGAGCGATCGCTCATCCTCTGCTGCGGACGCCGCTGGACTCCAGGACAGGTAAGTGTCCTAATATTAAAAGTCAGCAGCTGCAGTATTTGTTGCTGCTGGCTTTTAATATTTTTTTCTAGTGAACCATCCGCTTTAAATGTTTATTGTTTATTGTTTGTTTTTTGTGTATGAGTTTGGCTCCCCCTAGTGGCTGCTGAACTCTGTCAGGATTTTCTCTCGCCTTTGAGAGTGAACAGAGCAATGCATTATGGGACATGTAGTCTAGATGAGGAAGTGGCACTGTTGGCTGGGTCAGCTCTGGACTACAGGACACACAATGCAAAGCATGCAGAACAGCCAGCTGGGAGGGGCAATAAAAGGACAGGCGCGGCCGGTTTTCAACCTCTCTGGATGCCATTCCGAACCTGCCAGCAGGAGGTCTGTGTGATAGGAAGTGAGAGACTGCGGCCTATGCAGCGGAGAGCTGGATCGCCTGCCTCAGAGGGACCTCCGAGGACACCACCGCTATTCCAGCAAGCGGACCAGCCTGCGCTCCAGAGCATCTGGGACCATCTGCATTCCAGTCTACCGGGAGTCGCAGTGCAGCGTGGTAGCGCCATTTACCTAGAGAGAGACTCCAGGAGGGATTCCGGCTGGGGCCACTAATCTATTGGAGTCCATTGTGGTGAGAGGGCACCTGCCCATCCAGATAGAGATAACAGTATTGCTGGGTGATTGTTTCCTACAGACTGGCTGGTGAGACTTGTAGCTCCACAGATGTGAATCTACTCCTTCACAGGCCTTATAAAGCCAGCGTTTGGGGCCTTGTCTTTTCCTCCCTGTGCTGTAAAGTCAGTACTGTATTCCACTCATAATTATCCGGTTAAGACCCGGACCATTATGCAGGTAAAGGACCTGGCCCCTTTTTGCAAATAGGCACTGCGTCGCTTTAACTAACAATTGCGTGGTCGTGCGACGTGGCTCTCAAACAAAATTGGCGTCCTTTTTTTCCCCACAAATAGAACTTTCTTTTGGTAGTATTTGATCACCTCTGTGGTTTTTTTATTTTTTGTGCTATAAACAAACATGAAGCGACAATTTAAAATAAAATCAATATTTTTAACTTTTTGCTATAAAAAAAAAATATCCCCCAAAAATATCAATTTTTTTTTTCCCTCAGTTTAGGCCGATATGTATTCTTATACATATTTTTGTAAAAAAAAAAATGCAATAAGCGTTAATTGATTGGTTTGTGCAAATGTTATAGCGTTTACAAAATAGGGGATTTTTTTTTGGCATTTTTTCTTAATAATTTTTTAGTAATGGCGGCGATTAGCGTTTTTTTCCGTGACTGCAACATGTCGGACACATCGGACACTTTTGACTGGGCTCGAGTAGAACTCATGTTCGACTCGAACATTGCCTGTTCGCCAAAACAGCGAACTATTTAAATTTCGTACGGGGGGGGGGGGGGGTGTATAGTATGCCTGTAAAGTAGCGCTTGTTTCCCATGCTTAGAACTGTCCCTGCACAAAGTGTCATTTCTGAAGGAAAAAAAGTAATTTAAAATCACTCGTGGCTATAATGAATTGTCCGCTCCCGGCAATACAGAGAAAAGTCATTCATAAAAAAAAAAATGTGTGGGGGTCCACGGCATTTTTTTTTTAAATTTGGGGTGGAGTTCCCCTTAAAATCCATACCAGACCTCAAGGGTCTGGAATGGATATTTGGGGGGAGCCCCACATCATTTTTTTTAATTTGATGCAGGGTTCCCCTTAATATCCATACCAGACCCTAAGGTGAGTGATTTTTTTCCTTCAGAAATGACATTTTGTGCAGGGACAGTTCTAAGCACAGGAAACACGCGCTACTTTACAGGCATACTATACACCCCCCTAGGTACAAAATTTAAAGGAATATTTCAATTTTATTGTTTTACTTTAAGCATTATTAAAATCACTGCTCCTGAAAAAAAAACGTCAATTTTTTTAAACTTTTTGTTGCATTGATACATGTCCCCTGGGGCAGGACCCGGGTCCCCAAACACTTTTTAGGACAATAACTTGCATATTATCCTTTAAAATTAGTACTTTAGATTTCAAACATTCGAGTCCCATAGACTTTAACAGGGTTCTAAAGTTCACACAAACTTTTGCTCTGTTCGCAGGTTCTGGTGCGAACCGATCCCAGGGGTGTTCGGCTCATCCCTACCATTGACACATTTTTGGGACCATTGTCATTTACACAGCGAAAAGTGCTATAAAATTGCACTGATTACTGTGAAAATAACAATGGCAGTGATAGGGTTAACCACTAGGGGGCGCTGTAGGAATTAAGTGTGACCTCGTGTGTGTTTCTTACTGTAGGGGGCATGGCTGTACGTGTGACGTCACTGATCGTCGTTCCCTATGACAGGGAACAGACGATCAGTGACACTGCCACAAAGAAGAACGGGGAAGGTTTGTGTACACTCACCTCTCCCCGTTCTTCAGCTCCTGTGACCCGATCGTGGGACACCGGCGGCCATAGGGTCCCGCAATCTACGGCTGGGTTCTTAAAGGGGACGTACATGTACACCCTTGTGCCTAGCCGTGCCATTCTGTTGACGTATATCGTCGTGCGGCGGTCCGTTAGTGGTTAAAGAGGAATTTACAAGTGGTGATATTTCTTCAATTTAAGTATTCATCACTACACCTTTGTTCTTCAGTCCTTTTTTTTTTTTATCTACCTGGATTACAAATAATTACACTGCAGTATAAACAGGCTAGGGTTGTCCCGATACCACTTTTTTAGGACTGAGTACAAGTACCGATACTTTTTTTCAAGTAGTCGCCGATACTGAATACCGATACTTTTTTTAAATGTGTCCCCAAATGCAGCCGTGTCCCCCACAAATGCAGCCATGTCCCCCCACAAATACAGCCATGTCCCCCACAAATGTAGCCATGTCCCCCACAAATGCAGCCATGTCCCCCACATATGCAGCCATGTCCCCAAACATATGCAGCCATGTCCCCCACAAATGCAGCCATGTCCCCCACAAATGCAGCCACGTCCCCCACAAATGCAGCCATGTCTCCCACATATGCAGCCAAATCACCCATATATGCTGCCATGTCCCTCACAAATGCAGCCATGTCTCCCACATATGTAGCCATGTCCCCCACAAATGCAGCCATGTCCCCCACAAATGTAGCCATGTCCCCCACAAATGCAGCCATGTCCCCCACATATGCAGCCACGTCCCCCACAAATGCAGCCATGTCTCCCACATATGCAGCCATGTCCCCCACAAATGCAGCCATGTCCCCCACAAATGCAGCCATGTCTCCCACATATGCAGCCATGTCCCCCACAAATGCAGCCATGTCTCCCACATATGCAGCCATGTCCACCCTACCTAGCCACTGCCGCTCGGGAACATCACAGCATTCATTTGAATAGCTGTAGTGTTCCCGCCCGTATAGACACTCCCCCTTGCTCGGGATTGGACAGATCACGATCACCCATCCAATCCCGAGAAAGGGGGAGTGTCTATACGGGCGGGAACACTACAGCTATTCAAATGAATGCTGTGATGTTCCCGCATGATGTTTAACTATGCGGCGGCGGGTTTCGATGCGGTGGCAGCGTTCGGCGGCAGCGGCGGGGGGGGGGGGGGGGGGGGGTGGTGGAAAAAGTATTCTATTCTGGTATCGGGAGTATTTGCGGGAGTACAAGTACTCCCGCAAATACTCGGTATCGGCCCAGATACCGATACTGGTATCGGTATCGGGACAACCCTAAAACAGGCTAGCTGAAGATATCCGGAATTGAAAGAACATTCATTATCCTCTTTTCTTATTATGCTGTGTGCTGAGGCCTCAGAGGAAAGGTATCCAATACATGTGTTGAAGGTGTTGGATATGTATCTCTCTGTGTACCTGTTAACATAGATCCTTTACCGGTTATAAGATACCCATCAGTGTCAAATGATATTTTCTGTCAAACATAAGTTGTGTTCATTCATATCTTTTCTTGTGTTCATTCTTTATCTCAGTAAACATATCTGAGTAGGTTCAGTGATACTGTGTGAGTTTCTCATTACTAACGCAACATTTCAGAATGGAACCCAAGGTGAAGGTGTCAGAGGTAAGAGAGGATTTGCAGAGTCGGGGTGGCCAGTGGGGTATAGAGTCTATCAGCCGCCCCCCACGGGGGGGACCGCTACATATAAAGAAAATTATACAGTGAAAATTTGGTCAGTAATACAATAATAATAGCTCCAAATTAGTCAAAACAGGGCCAATCTAGGAGAAACAAAGTCTGCATATCACATAAAGAGTATAAGCTTGTATGTATTTGGAACAGCATTTAACTTTACATTATATTAATATCTCTAATATTGTGAATAAAATACACTATATTTTCAAAAGTTTTGGGACGCTTGCCTTTACATGCACATGAACTTTACTGGCATCCACGTCTTCGTCCGTAGGGTTTAATATTGAGTTTGCCCACCCTTTGCAGCTTCAACTCTTCTAGGAAGAGAAAATATGTTATTTTATATAATGTTATGATAGGTGTCTTAAAAGTCCTGTAGTTTTTCTTTGTTGAGTTTAAAAATAAATAAAAGATAATCTAACAGGCAGGAAATGAGATGTCTGCAGTTTTGGAGATAACAAAGAAAAGGAAGTCAAGTGTGCAATACGTGGCGATAAATCAAATGTGAGATAATCATTTTTGGTCCCAACGCTTAATGAAATGCCCAGGTGGTTAGGAAAATAAAAATAAGGATTGGAGGGAAACAGGGAGGGGGAGGGGTATGCGCCACCACAGGAGTCCAGGAACTTGGTTCGGTAAAGGTATGCCAGTGACATCTAAAAGTGGTACAAGAGCACTGCCTGGATCCTCAGCATGTCAGCTAGTCAAAAGTTAGTCAGGTTGAAAAAAAGACACAAGTTCAGTGGTTCCCAACCTGAGGGTGTCGGGGCCCCTTCAGGGGGTCGAATGATGATTTGCCAGGGGTCACAGAACCCTGGGCTGGTCCTGAAGCCTGCATCGCTCTCCCAGTCTTTTTGCAGCCACCCAGCAAGGGCTATCCCTGGAGCCTGTGGCTGCCCAGCTGAGCTGTTCCTGGAGCCCGCAGCTTCCCACTCAGCCCATTCAGTTCACAGCATGGCTGGGGAGCAGAGACTAGAGGTCAGCTGAGGAATGGGAAGTGGGAGGGACTGGGGGAGACCCTATCTCTTGATTTCGGCATAGGTGTCCACAAAGTCGGAGACACAGTGAAGCCAAAGACACAGTAACCCTACCTGTGATTATAGTTGCAATGAAAAGGACTCTTGTAGCACTAAATGCCCGTGGGTTGGGGGTGCAAATTACTTGTCTTGCCTTGTATGCTGACAACCAACGTTACGAAAATTATTTTAATGTTGGTGTTCCCCACAACTTGGGAAATTTTATCAAGGGGTCATGGCACTAGAAGGTTGAGAACCACTGATCTAGTTCAACCATAAAAATAATTAAATAAATTCAAATTATTATCATACAATCCCATATACCCAATCCTATACCCACAGTTCCAGATGATCCAGAGGAAGGCGAAAAACCCCAGCAAAGCATGATCCAATTTGCTACAGCAGGGGAATAAATTAGTTCCTGATCCCCCGAGAGGCAATCGAATTTTCCCCGGAACAATTAAACCTACTGCGTTTTCCCAAAAATAAGACCTACCCTGAATATAAAACCTACTGTGATTTTCAGGGAGGGCTGCAATATAAGCCCTACCCCGAAAATAAGCCCTAGTTTAAAGTGGTTGTAAAATCCTTAAATCCACTTTATTACAGTAGTATATAATGTAAACTGTGTGTGTTTCTGTAATATAATTGTGCCAAATACCTTTGGTTCAGCCGAACTCCCGCTGCTCTCCTCCTCTTCTCCCAGCTGGGGATCTCGCCCCCCCCTGCAGTGCTCAGAGCGGGGAAGAGAGCTCCGGTGGGTCACGGAAGCATAGATCAGTGGTATAAGAAGCTATTTGGCACAATTATATTACAGAAGGATACACAGTTTACATTATATACTACTGTAATAGTGTGGACTCTAGGATTTTACAACCACTTTTACTTGGTTCCACTGGGGATTTCTGACAGGCAGGGAGGGAGAGGGGGAAAGAAGACAGCACATGGCATGATAAGACCTTCTCCGAAAATAAGCCCTACTGTGTCTTTTGTTGACAAAATTAATATAAGACACAGGCTTATTTTCGGGGAAACACGTTATAAATGATAGTACCCAATTATATTCTGTACATTTAGGAAAGAATCCAGGCCTTTCTCTGGAACCACCTCTGGAGGGAGTCTATTCCACATTTTCACAGCTCTTACTATGAAGAAACCTTTCCATATTTGGAGATTAAATCCTTTTTCCTCTAGACGTAAAGAGTGCCCCCTTGTCCTCTTAAAGTGAATAACTCAACACCAAGTTCACTATATGGACCACTTATATATTTGTACATGTGGATCATATCCCCTATTAACCACTTTAGCCCCTGAAGAATTTACCCCTTCCTGACCAGAGCACTTTTTGGAATTCGGCACTGCACCGCTTTATCTGACAGCTGCGCGGTCATGCAACGTTGCATCCAAACAAAATTGACGTCCTTCTTGTCCCACAAATAGAGCTTTCGTTTGGTGGTATTTGATCACCTCTGCAGTTTTTATTCTTTGCGCTATAAACAAAAGAAAAGCGACACTTTTGATAAAAATCACAATATTTTTTCCTTTTTTGGTTTAACAAATATCACAATTATAAAAAAAATATGTTTTTTCCTCAGTTTAGGCCGATATGTATTCTTCTACATATTTTTGGTAAATAAAATTGCAATAAGCGTATATTGATTGGTTTGCGCAAAAGTTATAAGGCCAGATACAGGTAGATGGGCGGATCTTTATTTTGGAGTAACGTTTCTCATTTACGTTACTCCGCCGAAACTTTAGGAGCAAGTACTGTATTCACAAAGCACTTGCTCCTAAAGTTGCGGCGGCGTAGCGAAAATGAGCCGGCGGAATTCAAATTGGGCAGGTAGGGGGCGTGTATTCATTTAAACTGGGCGCGATCCCGCGGCGAACGTACTGCGCATGCGTCGACTGTCAGTGCGCATGCTCCAAATTCTGTCAGTGAACGTCAATGACGTCAATCCCTATTCACGGACGTTTTACGCAAACGGCGCAAAATTTTTTAAATTCGACGCGAAGACGACGGCCATACTTAACATAGGATACTCCACTAGGGGGCATGTTTTTCTTTACGCCGCGTATCTCTTACAGAAACGTCGGAAAGTCACTGCGTCGGGCCCGAATACGATCGTGAATTGCCGATTCTCGCTGATTAACATATTCTCGGCGTTAATCAGCGGGAACGCCCCGAGCGCCATTTTTAAAATTGCAGTTCCGATACGACGGCGAAATATAATTACGCCACTCGTATAGGAACTCTAACCCGGCGTTTCTTGTTTTCTGCTTACTGAAAACAGAAACGCCGGCTCAAAGTGAGAGTTAGGCTGGAGTATCACTGATACTCCAGCCTAACTCTACCTGAATCTGGCCCATAGCGTCTACAAAATAGGGGATAGTTTTATTGCATTTTTATTTATTGTTTTTTTTTTACTAGTAATGGCGGTGATCTGCGATTTTTATTGTTACCGTGACATTGCGACGGACACATCGGACACCTTAGACACATTTTTGGGCCCATACACCTTTATACAGCGATTTGTGCTATAAAACTGCACTGATTACTGTGTAAACTGGCAGGTAAGGGGTTAACACTAGGGGGCGCTGAAGGGGTTAAATATGTTCCCTAGAGAGTGATTTTAACTGTAGGGGGAGGGGACTCACAAGGGGACAAGGGGAGGAGACCAATGTGTGTTCCTCTGTACTGGGAACACAACATAGGTCTCCTCTCCTTAAACAGGGTTTTCTGTGTTTACACACACAGATCCGCGGTCCTGCCGTGATCGCAGGCAATCGCGGGTGCTCGGAAGACATCGTGGGCAATCGCGGGTGCACGGCAGACACCGTGGCCACCAGGCATGCGCACTGGGTCCTGAGCGATGCTGCGGCCGGGGGGGCGCAGCCGGCGGTATGTGCTCCCCCTAGAGGGACGGGAAGCCCAGGACATCATATGACATCCACTCAGGATGGGAGATGCCATCTGTGGATGTCATATGACTATGGGCCAGTAGGGAAGTGGTTAATCTTCCCTTTCAAGAGGGAATACATTTAATTCCTCTAATCTTTCCTCATAGCTGAGCTCCCCCATGTATCGGGATACAGCAAAGCCTAAAAGCTGCCAAGGAAGCCTTGAATCGTCCTCTTGGCCGGGGGTCAGTTGGCAAGAATATCTAGGATGTGTCCAGGAATTGGATGGTCAGGAAACCCGAACCGGCAGAAGGTTGAGAATCACAGTAACAAAGCTTGTGAATTTTGTATAAAACTTTGTATCCTCTGATTCCATGATAATTTGAGATATTTCCTGTAAGTGCAAGGGTGTATTGTCACAATTTAATCACCACAAACATAAGAGTCTTATACCTTTATACACACAATTGGAATTTCCGATGAAAAAGGTCAGATGGAATTTCCCACTTGACACTCCCTTCTAGATTGTAAACTCTGATGAGCAGGGCCCTCTGATCCCTCCTGTATTGATTTGTATTGTAATGCCGCGTACAGACAATCGGACATTCCGACAACAAAACCGTGGATACATTTCCGACGGACGTTGGCTCAAACTTGTCCTGCATACACACGGTCACAAAAATGTTGTCGGAAATTCCGAACGTTAAGAACGACGTGACGTACAACACTACGACGGCACTAAAAAAAGGGACGTTTAATACCACTCGTGTTAGTATAAGTTTGGCGAAAGACAATTTGCATTTTTCAGCCTCATGCTTTTCAGTCTGTTACAGCGTGACGAATGTGCTATCTCCATTGCGAAGGCTAGTTTTACCAGACCAAGCGCTCTCGTACTTGATGTGTGGAATTTTGTGCTTCGGAATTGTCTACACACACGATCGGAATTTACGAGAAAGGATTTTGTTGTCTCAAATTTTTGTTGTTAGAAATTACGACAACTAATGTCTGATGGGGCCTACACACGGTCGAAATTCCGAGCGTGTGTACGTGGCATAAGTGTAATGTCTGCTCCCAAGTTGTAAAGCGCTGCACAAACTGTTGGCGCTATATAAATCCTGTATAATAATAACAATAATTAGGTTTGTCCCGATACCACTTTTTTAGGACCGAGTACAAGTACCGATAATTTTTTCAAGTACTCGCCGATACTGAATACCGATACTTTTTTTAAATGTGTCCCCAAATGCAGCCATGTCCCCCCACATATGCAGCTAAGTCCCCCACATATGCAGCCATGTCCCCCCAGCCATGTCCCCCACATATGCAGCCATGTCCCCAACATATGCAGCCATGTCCCCCCCCCCAGCCATGTCCCCCACATATGCAGCCATGTCCCCCCAGCCATGTCCCCCACATATGCAGCCATGTCCCCCCCCAGCCATGTCCCCTACATATGCAGCCATGTCCCCCCAGCCATGTCCCCCACATATGCACCCATGTCCCCCCAGCTATGTCCCCCACATATGCAGCCATGTCCCCCACATATGCAGCCATGTCCCCCCAGCCATGTCCCCCACATATGCAGCCAGGTCCCCCCAGCCATGTCCCCCACATATGCAGCCAGGTCCCTCCAGCCATGTCCCCCCACATATGCAGCCATTTCCCCCCATACCAAGCCGCCGCAACGAAAGCCGCCGCCGCCGCCGCCGCGGCATGGTTAAACAGCGTGCGGGGAACATCACAGTTTTCATTTGAATAGCTGTTTTCCCCGCTGTGCATAGACACTCCCCCTTGCTCGGGATTGGACAGATCACGATCACCCATCCAATCCCGAGCAAGGGGGAGTGTCTATGCGCGGCAGGGAAAACAGCTATTCAAATGAAAGCTGTGATGTTCCCCGCACGCTGTTTAACCATGCAGCGACGGCGGCTTTCGTGGCGGCGGCAGGGGGAAGTATTCTATTGAGGCATCGGAGCATTTGCGGGAGTACAAGTACTCCCGCAAATACTCGGTATCGGTCCCGATACCGATACTGGTATCGGTATCGGGACAACCCTAACAATAATTATTATAATAATAATAAAATATACTGAAAACATACCCACATTTTCTGAAATCTATGCAGACATTTCTCCCTTCCAGAGGCATCGCTAGGGGGTGGCTATTGAGGCTATAGCCCCAAATCTGGAACCCATAGCCCAGAGTCTTTAGGTAAGGGGTTGGAACCCAGCCCACCACTGCTGAATGTGGCCACCCGGCCCACGGACATTTTCGTCGCTGTCCCTTTCATTGGACAGCGGCGAGCTGCCAGTATCACAAGGCTGAATGGGGGCAGGAACCGCAGGAATTAACTTTTTTCATTAAACAGCAGGTAATTGGTTGCAGGGCAATCCTACCAGCCAATCACCAGCCTGTTAATGTGAAAAGTTAAATTCAGTAGTTCCCACCCCCAACCAGCCCTGTGATGTCGATCTTAGATTCTCTGCTTGTTATACACCTGTGTAAGGTAGGAGAGTTCAGTGTGTGTTTGTGTGGCGGGGTCCAGGGGACAGAGGACATATACGTGTAACAATGTCCCTCTGTCCCTTATTCCTCCTCATTTGTCCCTCATTTTGCTCTGATCTATATAGTTGTATATAAAATGCACTTTTTGTCTATCAAAAAGTGTTTTCCAGCCCTAAACCTTTCATCCAAATTCTAAATTGTTGCATTTGTAAATTCCAAAAGCCAAAATAAAGGAATAGTAGTGGTAAAAAAAAGCACTTGTGGGCTTAACCAATCTTGGTTTTTTTGGACAATTCTCTTTAAAGGGGCGTGGCAAGGGGTGTGTCCTATACCTGCATGCTTTTGCTCGTAGGTGTCCCTCATTCCCATCTCAAAAAGTTGGGAGGTGTGTATACAGACTCTCCTCACTAAGGCCCCTTTCATACTGAGGCGTATTTCAGGCATTTCAGCGCTTAAAATAGCGCCTGAAATACTCCTGCCCCAGTATTCTCAATGTGAAAGCCCAAAGGCTTTCACACTGAGGCAATGCGCTGGCGGGAGGAAAAAAAAACTCCTGCAAGCAGCATCTTTGGAGTGGTGAGAGGAGTGGTGTGTGTGTACCGCTCCTTCACCGCTCCTTGCCATTGAAAACAATGGGACACCGCGGTAATACCGGCGGCAATGCAGAGGCGCATTTTGGGCGGTATTTACCCTTTTTCAGACGCTAGCGGGGCCTTGGACTATGTTCCTATGCCAAAAAAAGATACTTTATTTATTGGTGTGTTAAAAAACAGCTCTAAAAACACCTGTGTGAGTTTGGGTAAAGATGTTTATGAGATGGAGAGCAACAGGTAAGAGAAAGAGAAAAATGTATTTTACCAAAACATTACACATTACACATTCTAGCATTCTTAAAGCGGAATTTCACCCTAAATATAAGATCTCCTATGTGATCCAGCATACTGGCGTCAGCGCCAGTATGCTGGTATTTTTTTTTTTAATCCCACACTTACTGTATTATCCTTGAATTTCATTTTTTTCCCCCGCGGTGGACGGCGCCAGTATAGCGCGTCACATCTTCCGAAAATACCCGATATGGACTCGGGTAATCTCGGCGAAAATGCGGCGCCTGCGTACAGACCTAGGAGCTGACTGCGCAGGCGCCGTATTTCTCCGAGTCCTACGGCTATGGCGCGTCACGCCCTCCGAAATAGGACTCGGAGAAATACGGCGCCTGCGCAGTCAGCTCCTAGGTCTGTGCGCAGGCGCCGCATTTTCGCCGAGATTACCCGAGTCCATATCGGGTATTTTCGGAAGATGTGACGCGCTATACTGGCGCCGTCCACCGCGGGGGAAAAAAATGAAATTCAAGGATAATACAGTAAGTGTGGGATTAAAAAAAAAAATACCAGCATACTGGCGCTGACGCCAGTATGCTGAATCACATGGGAGATCTTATATTTAGGGTGAAATTCCGCTTTAAAAACAAAAAAAGGATGATGAAGAAGCAACATTGTTGCAAGGACAATTTATTTTAGAGAAATATATATTTCATCTCAACATTAAAAGTATTTATTTGGGGAAGTTGTTCCATTATAATCAATGGCTAAAACTTGCATTGGGCTATATAGTGCAAATTTTCACTCTCAAAAAGCATTTAGCTCATCGCTGATTGTGGTATTTACTATAGCGCCCTGTAAAAAAAAAGGCACGGGCGTTAAAATGAAAGTTATTTGCAGGTCTGAGTTGCTCAGTTGTGCTGGCACCTAGTTGTACAGAGACGGGGTATTAATCTCTTCTCAGGTTTTCAAAGATATTTCAGTGTATATATCCACTTTTTAAAGCAGTTTAAAAGCAGATTATCTTTAACCACTTAACCCCCGGACCATATTGCTGTCCAATGACCAGAGCACTTTTTGCGATTCGGCACTGCGTCGATTTAACTGACAATTGCGCGGTCGTGTGACGTGGCTTCCAAACAAAATTGGCATCCTTTTTTTCCCCACAAATAGAGCTTTCTTTTGGTGGTATTTGATCACCTCTGCGGTTTTTATTTTTTGTGCTATAAACAAAAATAAAGCGACTATTTTGAAAAAAATGCAATATTTTCTGTAATAAATATCCCCCAAAAATATATAAAAAAAACGTTTTTTTTTTCCTCAGTTTAGGCCGATACGTATTCTTCTACATATTTTTCGTAAATTTTTTTTACAAATAACATACTAGTGAGCCCACGTTAGGGATAAAACTTTGCAGCGGAAGGGAGTTTAAGACGACGCGATCAGAAGAAAAGAGGTTTAGGGCTCTTTCACACGGGGCGGACCAATCTCGGGCTTTGCTTTGCTCAGTGGGGATTGCTCCGTCGATCCCCGTTGACCAGGCAGATGACAGTTCGGTCTCTGCACACGGTGCAGGGACCGACCTGTCAGAGTGCCCTTCTCCCCTATGGGGGATCGGATGACGACGGTCCGTAGATTCCGTTGTCACCCGATTCGATCCACCGTACGGATGGAAAATAGGGTTTTCCTCCGTCACACTTTGGTGGGTCAGATGTCAGCAGGCATGTCACCGCTGACATCCATGGCTCTGTAGAGGACGGAGCGCCTGTTCAGGGCCACCTAAAAAACTGGCAGGCGGACCTGTGAAAGAGCACTTAACCTTAAACTGCGTAGAGGGTTCTTTACTGTGAGATCGGCACGGATGTGGAATTCCCTTCCACAGGCTGTGGTTTCAGCGGGGAGCATCGATAGTTTAAAGAAATTATTAGATAAGCACCTGAACGACCGCAACATACAGGGATATACAACGTAATACTAAGGCGGCGTACACATGACCGAGAAACTCGTCGGGCGAAACTCATCGTTCCGCCCGTCGAGTTCCTAGTTGGGCAGTCAAAAAGCTCGTCGAGCCAAATTTTCCCATTGAACAACGAGGAAATAGAGAACCTGCTCTCTTTTTGGCTCGACGGGTTGCTCGGCGAAAAGTGTACACACGACCGGTTTTCTTGGCAGAATACGTCTCCAATCGAGGTTCTTGCTGGATTCTGCCGAGAAAATCGGTCGTGTGTACGGGGTCTGACATAAACGACAAAAGACAAGGGGGCACTCTTTACATCTAGAGGAAAAATGTTTTAATCTCCAAATAAGGAAAGATTTCTTCACAGTAAGAGCCGTAAAAATGTGGAACAGACTCCCTCCAGAGGTGGTTCTAGCCAGCTCAGTAGATTGCTTTTAGAAAGGCCTGGATTCTTTCCTAAATGTACCTAATATAACTGGGTACTGACATTTATAGGTAAAGTTGATCCGGGGAAAATCCGATTGCCTCCCGGGGGATCAGGAAGGAATTTTTTCCCCTGCTGTAGCAAATTGGATCATCGCTCTGCTGGGGTTTTTTGCCTTCCTCTGGATCAACTGTGGGTATAGAATTGGGTATATGGGATTTTACGATATTTATTATGGTTGAACTTTTTATCTTTTTTTCAACCTGACTAACTATGTAACTATATGTAACTATAAAATCGCACACATAGGTTGGACTTGATGTGTCTTTTTTCAACCTCACCTACTATGTAACTATATAAGTGCTACAAACATGCACTGTCACTGTACTAATGACACTGGCAGGGTAAGGGTTAATATCAGGGGCAATCAAAGGGTTAAATGTGTTCCTAAGAAGTGATTGCTAACTGTGAGGGATCTGCTTTAACTGTGGGGAGGCAGAGATCCTTGTTCCTGCTTAGCAGAAACACAGGGGGCCAGATTCAGAAAGAATTTACGCCGGCGTATCTGTTGATACACCACGTAAATTCTAGCAAGCGCCACAGTATCTTTTTTTTGTATTCAGAAAGCAAGATACGCCGGAATTTTGCTAAGATAAGACTAACGTAAGTCTCTTACGCCGTCTTATCTTAGTTGCATAAAATTACACTGGCCGCTAGGTGGCGCTTCAGTCGATTTCCACGTAGAATATGCAAATTAGCTAGATACGCCGATTCAGAAACGTAGTTGCTCCCGACACCTGGATTTACGTTGTTTATGTAAGGCTTTTTTCAGCGTAAAGTTACCCCTGCTATAGGAGGCGTAGCCAATGTTAAGTATGGACGTCAGGGCAGCGTCAATTTTGCCGTCGTTTGCGTAAGTCGTTCGCGAATAGGGCTGTACCTAAGTTACGTTCACGTCGAAAGCATTGAGTATTTGCGACGTGATTCCGAGCATGCGCACTGGGATACGTCCACGGACGGCACATGCGCCGTTCGTAAAGAACGTCAATTACATGGGGTCATGATTCATTTACATGGATCACACCCACCTTCCACCTACTTTGAATTACGCGGGCCATGACTAAGCACTGATTGTAAGTGCGAAACGCGTCGGCCATACTGTATTTTGTTGGTTGCAGTGACTGTATGTACAGTTGAAAAATAAAAGACAACTTATTTTAAGTGACTTCGGAGTGCGGCTGTCCAGTTTTCGTCCTTCAATTTGCTATCATTAGCATTGCCAGCACCTTGGTGGTTCAACAACCCTTGATTGCACACGGGGCTCACCTGGAGCGGTGAGAAATTTGTCCGCCGGCACATTTACACTACGCCGCCGTAACTTACGGTGGAAATCCTTTCTGAATAGGGTACCTGCCTCTGTAAGTTACGGCGGCATAGTGTAAATGAGATACGCTACGCCGCCGTAAAGATACGAAATTGTATCTGAATCTGGCCCAGGATCTCTACCTTCCCTACTAACAGAATAGCGATCAGCCTTGTTTACATGGGCAGACCGCCGTTCTGCCTCTCTCAGGAATGATTGGTGGGTCCTGGCAGACATGAGTCAGCCATACCCGCTAATTGGCTCCCGCTGTGTCTAATCACATCGGGAGTGGGTCGGTGGCGGCGCGCAAGAGCACCCCACACCCGGGAGTGCAAATTCACAGACCTGTACGTGATTTTGCACAGGGAAGCCACCTTGCCGCCATATATCTATGGTGTACGGTCGGCAAACAGTTAAGAAAGGCATGCTTAGTGTAGTATCTTGTCTACAGGAGCTGCACTAATGTTCTGTATTTGTTTTTCGCTGTTGCAATGCTGTTTAATGTGGATTAGAAGAAGATCTGTTTTTTACTGCTTCTTCCTGATAAATTCATCTTGAAGGAATGTTTGTGGTGTCTCCTGTAATCCTCACTCCCAATAACCACCTGCCACAAGCAAAGTTATTTTTTAACATAACATTGTGAATCTCATCATGGTTCTTTTTGGTTACGCAAACAGCCAGAGATGTATAATTTTACATTTCTTTCTGAGGGCTGAAGATTTCACACATAAATACACAAATAAATCATTTAGGAGGATGTGTGGGAAGTGTACAGTCACTGCAAAAAAATAGTGTGCCATGTTTACTGAGCCTACTGACCACTAATTAAACAGTTATACCTCTATGAACAGTGACTTGCATATTATTTTATAGGCTAGGGACCAGGTGGTTGCAATAAGCCCAATTCAAAAAATGTGTCTGTAATTTTCAAATTTCCATGTGCAGTAAAACCTTGGATTGCGAGCATAATTTGTTCCAGAAACATGCTTGTAATCCAAAGCACTTGTATATCAAAGCAAATTTCCCCATAAGAAATAGTGGAAACTCAAATGATTCGTTCCACAACCATTTATTGATAGGTCCTTCAGTTTATAGTCCATTTATAAAGATTACAGTAATGTGACAGGTTGTGTAACCATAAAATGTCCTGTGACAGCCGGGACAGAGGCTTTTGGAGAGGACTGAATGCGAGCCTCTTGCCTTTCGATTATGGGCCAGGGCCTCAAAACAGGAAGGCGGATGGGTTATCCCGGCAGACAGACCTGGAACCTTAAGGCCCTGTACACACGATCAGACATGTCCGAGGAAACTTGTCCGACGGACCGTTTTCATCGGACAAGGCTGAATTGTCTGTTGGTCTGATGTGCGTACACACCATCGGACCAAAATCCCCTCGGACCAGAACGCGGTGACGTAGAACACAACGACGTGATGAAAAAACGAAGTTCAATGCTTCCAAGCATGCGTCGACTTGATTCTGCGCATGCGGGGGATTTTGGTCCGATGGTTTGTGTACTAACCATCGAACCTGTCCGACGGACAGGTTTCCAGCGAGCAAGCTTGAAAACTTTTGTCCGCTGGAAAACGGTCCGATAGGCCGTACACACGATCGAACATGTCCGCTGAAACTGGTCTGCGGACCAGTTTCAGCGGACATGTTCGATCGTGTGTACGCGGCCTAAAGCCCCGTACACACGGTCGGACATCCAACAAAACTTCCCTTGGATTTTTGTCCTAATTGATTTGTCCGATCACACCCATAGCATACACACACTCGGACTTTTCCGGCAACCAACACGAACGTAGTGACGTTTGAACGTAATGCCGTGCGTTTAAAAGAGGAAGTGAAATTCTCCGAAGTCACCCGTTGCGTTCCTTCAGCTACTCTATAGTTAGTTGATGTTTCGTGTGAGTGCTTTCCACATTTCCAGTTTCGTGCGTTTCAGAACGTTTGTGTCCGTTCGCCAAATTCCGAGATGTTGCGCGATCCTGCGAGAGAGCGTGCTGTTTACGGTCTAGGAGTTCTGGCTATTGCTCAAGCTCGGTCCAGGTCCAGAAGTAGGAGGAGGACTGTTTGGACCAAAAATTGGTTGCTTCGCCGTGAAGAATTTTCTCATATGCCATTGCTCAGGGAGCTGCAGGAAAACAATCCTAATGATTTTAGGAACTATCTTAGGATGTCAGATTCCTGCTTCCAGCGTCTTTTACATTTGCTGTCTCCGTATATCACCAAGAAGGACACATGTATGAGGCCTGCTATTCCTGCAGAGCAACGGCTCATAGCCACTTTGCGCTATTTGGCGACAGGGAGAAGCCTCCAGGATATTAAATTTACTACTGGGATCTCTCCCCAGGCTCTGGGACACATAATTCCTGATACTTGCTGTGCCATTATTCAAGTCCTGCAGAAGGACTATATTCGGGTAAGTTATTTTAGTTAAGTAAAAAATAGCAGGTAATGGCGCCTACTAGAAATAATGGGGCAGATTCACAGACATTTTGCTTAGCGTAGCGTATCAGAAATACACTACGCCGCCGTTTTTTACCTTGCTCTACGTGGAATTCAGGTAGATTTTCTACGGTAAACGACGGCGGTGTAGTGTATTTCTCCCGTCGCAATCCATCTGCGCGAGTAGGGGGCGTGAAACATTTAAATTAGGCGCGTTCCCGCGGCGATCGATCTGCGCATGCTCCGTTCGCAAATTTCCCGCCGTGCATTGCGCGAAATCACGTCGTGACGTCATTCGCTGTTTATGTAGCGTAGTTTACGGGCGATCCACGTCCCGACGAGTTACGTAAACAAAAAAAAAAATTAAATAAATTCGAAGCGGGAACGACGGCCATACTTAACATGGGCTACGTAATGTTAGAGCAGCAAAAAGCTGCTCTAACATTACGTACAAAAAAATAGACGATTGCGACGACCGCTGGTGTGTTCGTGAATCGCCGTAAAAAAACATTTGCATATCCCGACGCATCAAAACGACGCAAACTCCTCCCAGCGGCCGCAAATAGATGGCAGCGTAGATCCGAAGGCTTACGAAGACGTAAGCCTCTCGGATCGAAGCCCGAAGCCGGCGTATCATGGTTTGAGGATTCAAACTAGTGATACGCCGCGCGAAATTTGAAATTACTCCTGTCTAACACCAGTTAGACAGGCGTAATTGTTTTGTGAATCTGCCCCAAAGTGCATAAAGGAATGTGCAAATATAAATATAAATATAAATGTTGTCTGTCCAAAAAAGTGCTGGTCCTAGTCAAAGTATAACATATATAACACAAAATAAATTGAATATTAATTGATAATTATGTGATTGAATTGATATAAATATAAAATAATTCATAAAAGTCCAATTCCTAGTGATAAAAATTTCCAAAATAGGTGTTGCAAGATTAAATGATGATAATAATAATAATCCAATAAAAGTCCAGTTTTATAAAAATATATATATATTTTCAAGATTGTTTCCGAAAAGTAATGATATAAGGTGATATGTGCTTCATGCAGGTATAGCCGTCAGTGGATCACTCAGTGCCTCTCCCCCAATGATCCCGCACTCACGGGAAACCGACGAAACCGGTCGAGCGAACGTTCCTCAGAGCTACAGCACATATTTTCTAAAGGCTTTTTAACTGCATGTAAATTGTGAGTACCCATTGTTTATCAAGAATAAATTTTACTTGTTACCAAACGGTATCACGCTATTGGGCATTTTCGTTTCATCCTATCTTCTCTATGAGCGGCTGAATGGTTGGATAGACCCCATGTGAGGAAACCAGGCAGATTGTATTGAAGTGTGGAGCCTTTTTGAGAAAGCCTATTACCCCTGCAGGGGTAGGTGGATCCGGTGAGTGCGGGATCATTGGGGGAGAGCACTGAGTGATCCACTGACGGCTATACCTGCATGAAGCACATATCACCTTATATCATTACTTTTCGGAAACAATCTTGAAAATATATATATATATATTTTTATAAAACTGGACTTTTATTGGATTATTATTATTATCATCATTTAATCTTGCAACACCTATTTTGGAAATTTTTATCACTAGGAATTGGACTTTTATGAATTATTTTATATTTATATCAATTCAATCACATAATTATCAATTAATATTCAATTTATTTTGTGTTTATATATATGTTATACTTTGACTAGACCAGCACTTTTTTGGACAGACACCAATTTATATTTATATTTATATTTGCACATTCCTTTATGCACTTTATTTCTAGTAGGCGCCATTACCTGCTATTTTTTACTTAATATTCACTCCCACCTAGGTGGGTTTTTATGTAGGGGCAGCCACTTCAAAACTTAATCACCTTTTAATTTTATTTTCATTTTTATTACACCACTTTTTATTTAAGTTGTCTGTGGCGCAGATTCATCTCTTTTTAAGTTATTTTAGTTGATATCACATTATATCCATTTCCACAATGTTCAGTCCCATTCTTGTTAGAATCTGTTCAAATCATTTTTATTTGGTGGCATGCTGACTACTTTTCCTTGCCCTAAATAGATATTTGCCTTCACTTACCTCCCTAGCAAGCTACCCTGGGACCCCAATTTGTTATTTGCCTTCCCTTAACAACCCTTATAAACTAGGGCATCTTAAAATGTTTATCCTTAACTGGCAGCAGAGTGGCAGAGTAAATTTTTTGGGGTGCACAAACTGTTTATTAACCTTCCCCTTCCCAAATAGTGAATCATCTGATCCAAATATTTGTGTACCCCAGCTCAACATATCTTCATTATACCCCTTTTCTGCTTGTCATATTTGTCCCATTTTATTAAAATTATATTATTATTTTTATTTAAATTTTTTGTATATGGTATGTTATTCTGTTGCCTCTGGTGTGCCAAGCTCAAAAATCAGAATGGCTTGCAACAAACATGAACCTTCATTTGTTCACCATATTGGTCACATTGAAAAGGAGAGATTTTTTTACCACTCCCCAAACTTTAAACATTCAACCTCATCTCCCTAACATTTTTGGAGTCATGAAGCATATAAATGAGAATTATATAAAAATTTTAGTCCACAAACTGCTTGAATTGTTTCCTTGTTATGTTGCCCCTATAATGTATGTGTAAAAATAGGTTGCAATTTATTATGCTGAAGTAGTAACTAATTGTTCTTTGTTTGACTCCACAGTTTCCTTCCAACCCTCAGGAATGGCAGGATGATGCGGCCCAGTTTGCCAATCTGTGGAATTTTCCCAATTGTGGGGGTGCCATTGATGGCAAACATGTCAGGATTGTTCCTCCGCCGGCCTCTGGCTCTTATTTTTATAATTACAAGGGCTTTAACAGCATAGTTCTTCTTGCTATAGTTTCTGCAAACTATGAGTTTATTTTATTTATGTTGATGTTGGTATGAATGGGCGTCATTCTGATGGAGGTGTGATGTCTCATACCGAATTCTATCAGCGTCTTACTAATGGCACCTTAAGTTTGCCAACTGCGCAGGACAACGTGGAGGGCCTCAACTTTGTATTTGTGGCAGATGAGGCCTTTGCACTTGGGGAACATCTGTTGAAGCCCTTTCCGATGAGGAACCTCACCCCTGAGCAACGGATCTATAATTACAGACTGTCACGTGCCAGAAGGGTGGTTGAAAACGCCTTTGGCATTATGTCAAGTCGTTTTCGGCTATTTCTTACTGCCATTCACTTGGCTGAATACAAGCTTAACCACGTGGTGTTGTGCTGCTGCATCCTCCATAATTTTCTACGGAGGAATGCTACCAACTACATTGGGTCTGGCAATACTGATGACCCCTCAGGTGGACGGGCAGCTGAAGACGCAGTAATGCCAGCCCTGCAACTTACCCGACCTGCTGTCTCCTCCCAGAAATGCACGTCTTGTGCGTGAGCAGTATATGGACTACTTTGTTGGTAGAGGAGGCAGTGCCTTGGCAGCAAAATGTCCTGTAGAGTTTGTTCTATCTAGTTTATTTTCCTCTTAAAAAAAAAATTTTGAGCTACTGTTATCTGTGGTTGGTTTTTAATTTTTTATGTCCTTAGAATTTTGGTGAGAATTGTCAAAACTTTAGGGAAACAAGCAGACGTTGCAAATACACCTTTCTAAACTTCAATACATCTATGTTGAGTATTATTATGTTTTAGGGCTCTGCTACACCCCTTTTCGAATAATACACTGTCAAGTGTTCTTACCCTAAATTCAAAATATACTGGTAGTACTGATCTTATAAAAAAGAAGCCACACCTTTTTTTGCAAAAACATTATTTTTTTAACAAGCACAATCCAATGTGCCATTTTTTCCTTTTACAAAAGTGCAAAACAGTGGTAGGTCATGAAGAACGCAATAATTTGTTTGTTATTATTTTGGCGAGAAACATGCATCTTTTCAACACAGCAATATACCTTGCCAAGTGGTTACAGCAGAAATTCAAACATTTTTGGCAGAATTCTCGGCCCAAAATATTATTATACACACACAATGTATGACCAGATGCTTTTGTTTATTCTGTGGCGCTTTTTTTGTGTGGTCAAAAATGCATGCACAGTGCTCTCCATGCGCTACGGGGGTTTCTGGTTGGTTGTAGCTCACAACATGCAGTCATCCTTAGCACCTGAAACGGAACTACCATGTTGTGAGCTAGAGCCGACCAGAACCTTCATGGAGTGCATGTCAAACACTGTGCCTGCAATCCTTGTCGCATACAAAAATGCACCCCAAATAAACGGAACTGCGTTTGATGCAAATGCCCCTTAGCACAGTCTTTCTCCACTCTCTCTTCTCCTGGTGCATTCCCAGATGTTTTCACTTTTGCCATAGGTACATATTTTTTTTTTTGGATGTGCATATGTCAAAATTGGTCAGGTATAGCCCTTCAAAATTGTAATACTGTTTCTTGAAAGCACACAGAAGAAGAGGAGTAGATAAAAACTCAGCTGAGACACTTAAATCACACCAAAACATTATTTTTTTCTAAAATTACAGTATTGAAATAGCCTCAAAAGTCACATTTGCTAACATCTGCGTATTGCAAAGTGAATTAGTGCCATTTCTAAACAAATAACAAAACTCAGCCTGTGCTAACAAGTCTAGTTGCATCAAGTTCACAGAAAATTTAAATAACAGGAGGTACAAATGTAAACTATAAACCTACGTCACAAAAACAGCTAAAATTTAGCTAACAGGTCGTAATAATCCCTGATTCGTCTCTGAACACCAGTGGCAGACCTCCTTTAGATTTTCAAGCTCTGTCATTGCCTGCAGCATATCAGCACTGATCCAACCAATAGTGCATCCTGGTTAGTTGGTGGCCTTGGAAGAAGATAATAAATTAGAATGTGTTTTGATGGTCAAGTGACTGAGGCAAAAAACATAGGGACACATTATTAATCAGGGGCTACTTTATGAAAATACTTACCTAAACATAGACACTCAATTGGTGCTTGCAAATGCTTGATCTTCTAAATAAGCTACATTACTAGGTAATGTACACACTACAGATATACTCCGAAAATCTTGGACCAGGTGCATATGCATGTGTCTTCACGTGCAGCTACCTAAACAACACTGCCACCTCTCCCTTCTACATGCTCAAATGTTAATGCACTACATAATTTGCTAGTGTGTTGTGGGCGTGTTTGTAGTGGACATATAATCAGTAACCATGTATTGATTCTGGAAAGCACATGTTAAAAAACTTACTGGGGCAAACAACAGTCTCCAAAGGTCATCTTGGATTTCTCTTGCACTCCTTCACCCTCAGCAGATCTGGTGTCTGGGGATGTGCTGTCCACTGGTGGCTCTTTGCTGGGTCCGGCACTATCATCAATATCCTGCAAAGGTTGGTGCTGAACCACACTCCTGATCCTCTAAAATTAAAGAATAAAACATCCATGAAGCTGCCCCTAAATGACATTATCTTACCAGAATCACATTTGCTGCTTTTTAAATATATACCAACCTTGCCCTGGTGACAAAGTTTGCTCGAGACTAGTGCACTACACTAGGCATTATTATAATATACAAAATGTTATGGAACAGGAGTATGATGTCATTTAAAAAGTGGGTACAAATCTCTTTAGTGGCCACATTCAAAAAATCAGACAGATGACACGCATCACTCTTATTTGCAATGGCAAGATGGGATATATGATGTGAAATCTAGCAGGCGTGACTCTCTGTGACTCTGATCCCCAAGGCCTCTCCTCTACCCATGTCTATCATTCAAATGCATCATTAATGGTCAGTGATGAGCCACACATCTAACATAAAGTTTGATTTTACCCCTTAAGATATGGCCTGAGCCCATGGTCTTTGTCCTACTTAGAAACACCCCTGTCGCTGTGAAAATGCTATTATCTAATTTTGTCCTTACGTTTTGGGGGTGATTTTGGGCATGTTGTCTCCCCTGTTGAGCCCGGCCAATGGAAGCCTCCTTTTGTCCCTGTGGTGTTTTTTCTCTTTGCCTTTTTTCTGTGGAAAACATTAAAATACAGTATATTTATTTAGTACAGAAAAGTAGCCAAGACAGTAAGAACAACTTTCACATTATAATGAACTACATTAAAAACTTGCATTATCTTCTTCTGGAGCCCTCACAATAACAAATCACCATTAATGAATCCATCTCTAATGTACAGACACATATTGACATAATTACATGTACTACTTTTTTTGAGAATGGTGCGGTGAATGGAGTCCAAATGATCTTGCTCTCTGTGCTTCAATCTGACCATCGTTTTCTGATTTGGTCTTTTGTTCGTTTTACCCCATAATCTTCTTCCATACTGCAAGGACCTTCTCCAGAACCCAGTCTTTATGGCTGTTGGGTCTATCATAGTTCTCCATTTTGCAATCGTAATCGTATTTCTCAAAGATGCACACCATCTCCACCATCTCCCCCTTGCTCATGGGGGTGGCCTTGTGCTTAATATAAACTCCTCCACTGCGGGGCCTGTTCGTATTCGAAAGAATGAATAATGTGGAAGAAAAAATAATGTGGTCACGCCCCAGCGTCATGACGCACGTAGAGCGGAGCTTCACGCATGCGTAGGCTATATAAATCAAAAACGAGCGGTTGAGGTCCCGCACGCATGAACGAATCCATTGTTGCGACTCCACGTTAAGGCAAAGGAATACACTGAATGAAGTAGGTGAATACATTGTGACACTAGTGGTTACTGCATGATTTAGCTTAGAGAACCAAACACACATTGTATAAGCATGATTAGGAACTCAAAGCAAGCACTTATTTGTTGTATTGTAACCCTTTATTGCAGAGATCTGATCAAAAACATGCCAAAACCTAAGGGTGGAAAACTAAATTCACGTCAATTCGTCAGTGCTTTTATCGAACTCTACAGATCGCAAGACCTGTCTGTGGCAGTCGAAACATAAAGATTATTCAGATAAAAATAAAAGACAGGCAGCAATAGCTACATTGGTGGCAGAAGCAAAGTCTATGTACCCCAGGGCCAATGCAACACAAATTAAAGCAAAAATTGGGAGCCTGAGGAGCACGTTTCTCAGAGAGCTAGAGAAGGTCGAGGGATCGAAAAGATCGGGAGCTGCAGCAGATGACGTGTATGTACCCAAACTGTGGTACTTCAACAGCCTGATTTTTTTAAAGGACCAAACTGAGCAAGAAAACATCTATCCACACTACCCTCCCTATCAGCAGAGGCCACAGATACTGAGGCAGAACCAACAGAGGAGGAGGAGGAGGAGGAGGAGGAGGAGGAGGAGATCAGCTTTACCCAGGTCTAGTATTTTTCAACAACTGGCCATTCAAATATACTATGA